>JAVDOI010000003.1:23028891-23126391 GCA_032191485.1 Leptoclinus maculatus | reverse complement strand
CTTTAAACTCAGGGATGGAGAGATCAGAGACAGAAGAAGTCACTGTTAGATGACTCTACAGGACACGGGGGAGTGAGATGAGACAAAAGCTGCACAGAGAAGAGGAAGAGCGACACGGACCGTGGAGCGGACCGCATCAATATTTGAGAGGAAATGATGATGATGCAAGGGTTCAATCCGGAGGTTTCTGATCTAATCTGCCCACACGGCCTTTTCAAAAGCTAAGATGGCGGCCATTTTTCAACATGGCCGCCAAATAAGCCTGAAAAGTTAGATATTAGTTGGTATTAACAGTATTATGAACAGGCTATATGTCATACTTTACTGTTAGATCAACATGCAGTACCCTCATGTAACCCTCATGTAACCCGAAGGCTCCTTAGAATCATCGACTATTCGGGGTCACCCCGATGTAAATTAGAAAAAGTGTAAGACAGAGGGTTATGAAATCAGCAAAATGCACTCCAGCAGGTTTTAAAAAATAGTAATCGACATCAAGATCATTACAAGTGACAGACTACGCACGTTTCTATGTCATGAATCTACTTCAGGGGGCCAATTTAACAGCTATGTTGGACTTTTAAATGGCTAATCAGGCAGATTTGATCAATAAGCCCCGGAGAAAGACCGAGCCAAATGTAATGCTCGAGTCCTAATCTATCCGCTCCACTACAAAAGCTTTTATTTCCGGCACAGAGGCTGCGGTCATGGATGCCTATAGACGCCTATAGACACACTCTGCAGGCTATGAGCTCCCTCTCTGATGTCCTTTAGATCAGGGGTTCTTAACCTTTTTGACCTCGGGGCCCAACTTTTCAAGTACAAAGTGGCCCGGGGCCCATTCAAATATTAACACTGTATTGGTTTAACTAATTTATCTCACTCTTGGTTTGATTTGTATTCAATAACTATATTAAATCCACTTACAGTTTAACAAGCAAAACCCTTGTCAAATAAATGAGATGATACAATGTGATGATCACAAAGAAGCAGTACATTGTATGGTTTTGATGAGCTGCGAGTGGTAAGAGTAAATATTATGATCAGTGGTGGAATGTAACTAGTATATTTGCTTAAGTACTGTATGTACAAATTCAAGGTACTTTACTTGAGTATTTCTATTTTATTCAACTTTGTACTTCCACTCCACTACATCTCAGAGGGAAATATTGTACTTTTTACTCCACTACATTTGTCTGGCAGCTTTAGTTACTTTGTACATTATAATTTGTCAAACCCTTCCTAAACTGAACAACAGAGTATAAAGGAGTTAAAATGAGCTCCACCTGAAACATCTGCAGCAGGAATAATGATCCAAACAAATATAAATATGTAATATCTATATATAATAGTAAAACACTGACAGGAATCATGTTTCTGTTAATTAGTACTTTTATTACTATCGTTTGTAGTCCAATGACCTCATGTTCTGTGTTTTAGTTCAGTGAACGAGTGACTGAAGTCAGGTTGAATGTGTGAGGTGAGATGTGAAGGACAGCTGACAGGTGATGTCAGTGAGAGAGGATCTGGATCTGGATCTGTTAAACTTCATCACGGAGAATGTTTGTTCACATATGTAGGTCGATCCAAAGAGAACCAACATCTTCTGAGCATGTTGATTTAGCAGCTTAGCTACAAAGCCTCAGATGTCCGTGTCGCTCTGCATCACCAACACATCTCAGGTAGCCAACATGACCTGGCCCAGCTCCGGAGTAAGATCGGCATGCCGGAAGAAACACGTCGGGCCGAGTCCGGTCGGGATGAATGACGCCCCAGAATCGGGCCAAATACACCGGCCCGGTTCCGGCTGCCGACACTGCTATTATTGGGATTGCAGTGAGCCGCTGCTCGCACATCCACGAACGTACTAACGTACGTAAATTGAGATAAAAGACAGCAGCAGTCGCCTTCAAAATAAAAGCAGTGCAGCTGTATTCCGTGCATGATGTAGCTACAATTATTTACGTTTCATTCCTAATTTCCCATTGACGTCCCGCGGGCCGTACAATGCCCAGGTCTGACCTATGCGGTCCCGCGGCCCTCGCGGCCCACAGGTGGAAAACTGAAATTATTTTGCGGCCCTCTAGGTGGCGCTCGCGGCCCAATGGTGGGCCGCGGCCCCGTGGTTAAGAATCACTGCTTTAGATGACTCAACTCAGATGAAGCTACAATTCTGACAGACTGAGTCCAGCTTGTAGAGTCTCACTCCTACTCGTCTGTTTTTTGACACTTTATCGTTGTAACATACACAGTGAGGTAACACCGAGGAAGTAAGACAATAATGACCTAAAACTGTGGAACTGTAGTTTTGCTTGCTGTGTGCACTGGTTTCGTACTTCATTCATCAAATGAAATGTACTCTTGAGTTGCACAGATCCACGCTGAACATACATATACATATATATATACATACATATATATATACATACATACATGGGTGTATTCAACGTTCATTTGTTTGCACAAATTATTAAATTATAGTTGCAAAACGATGAAAGAAAAGGTATTAATCTACCAAAACAAGGAGGCAGATTGACTTGAATCCATCGAGATGAGGCCGTTAGACGGGTTCCATGTGGCGGTGATGACATCGTGTGTCCTCAAAACAAATATCTTTACCTTTGGTTTATACATGCAGTAACATCTGTAGTAACTGTGTGCCTCACATAAAAACATGAATACTGCATAAAACTGTCCCTGTTCGTAGCTGCAGCCAGCCGTGGTCCTACTCACACACAAGCATGCCTTGATTAAAATGGTTTTCCAGAGCAGCTGAAATGTTTGTTTCCTCCTGTCGGGTACACAACCAGGACATTTCCTCTGCAGGACCAATGTTCACTTAGAGCACAAGGAGGCACAACAATCACCGAGGAGGCGTTTGTTGGCCGTAAAAAACCAGCAGGAGAGCTTCATCATCTGTATCCAAGCACAATGCTGGTTTCTGAAATCAACACATTATGTCATTATGTGAAGCAGAAAACATGCATTTGTGCAAAGACAAAGAAAGGGACCAAAGGAACTCGTGTAACTGTGATGCTTGTGCAAGGTGGTCACACAATGACTCCTTTTGGCAGCTTTTTAAAAAACTGATTCTGTGCATTTCCATGTTAATAATTTATAGAACACGTAGTTACGTATGCATACGTGCTTCTATCGAGTGTGTGTTACTCTGAATGTGTGTGTACCTTTCGGGGAGGTCTGTGCAGTATGTCCACAGGTATATACATGTTTGCTGGCTGAAATGAACTTTCCACCATCAAATATGAACACATGAGACCAAGCAGGCGTAGCATGGAATAAGCAATAACAGAGCCAATCTTAAAACTGTACACATAGCATACTGCAAATGTCACAGCTGTAGGGAGAAGAAACCTTGTCTGCGTCTAATTTATGGGTTTTTTGTTGATGCTTAGCAATTTCCTGTAGCGGCCATAGCCGCAGTACATGCACACAAGATGTGATTTCACAAGGCAAATAGTTCTTTACCTTTCCTCCGAGAAGCATATAATAAGTAACCAGACCTGCAGCGTGCCGGAATTAAGTAGAATGTGATTCAGCTTAATGTTGCAGCCATGTGGAAACCTGAAGCCAATGCTTGAAGCTGCATTCTCTCTAATGTCCACCAGGGGGCGACTCCTCTGGTTCTATAGAAGTCTATGAGAAAATGACTCTACTTCTCTCTTGATTTATTACCTCAGTAAACATTGTAAACGTGAGTTTATGGTCTCAATCTCTAGTTTCAAGTCTTCTTCACTACAGCATGATGTTCATTTAGTAAATGAACATCATGCTGAAACCAAACATCGTATCCAAACTTCTAAAGCGACGTTGCTAGTTTGATTTGATGACAAACAAAGGAAAAGTAGAAAATGAACACATGACGTGTCTCACATCAAGAACTTGCTCACATGCTTAAAAGCAAACTTCCTACAATTATTCCTCCTACAATTCCCACAAGTACCACGAATGTACCTGCATGTATGTGTCCGTGTGAAGCTTGGTTCCAGTTATTCTATTAATAGCATATACATGTGGCTGGATGTAGACAACATCACACCTCCGTGAAACATTTCTAGCAGCTTTAAACAAGTTCAGTAAATGACACGTACATCAAGGAAGTGACTATTTATAGCGAATGGTTATACACTGTGGGATTGTGGGATTGTGTGCTCTGCTGTTGGAGGAGCTCTCAAAGAATCTGACCAGCAACAAGGACTCTGCTGGGGAACTAATCAACAAACACATGTATGAACATTACATCTAAAGAATAATGTCAAAATGTCAAAACCAAAATAAGGAGGTTTGGAAGTGGTGGAGGGCACTCGTATACGCGTATCAGCAGAGTGATCGCTGCATCTGGTAGAGGAGCAGTGACTATGAAGCATGAAGGAAGCAGCTAATGAAATCAGCTGATGCAACGACAACTATCGGGCTCCACCTGAAATGTTGCCAACCTCAAATATAACTCAGGGTGGCTGTATGGAATCAACATTTGGAGCCGATATAAATCATACAAGAAAAAAAAGACACACAGCAAAGACTCGATTCCTTGATGGCCAGTGTGCTCAATAACCCACAATGCAACACAGTCAGGGTATATGTTGTGAGACTTTCACCAAAGATACGCCACCAACAAAGATAACACATTACAAGCTGCTCCAATGGTCTGACGTGGAATATACCTCCAGTCTCCTCAGTGATGGATTCTCTTTTGCCATCATTAGATGTTTACATCAGCTCCATCAGACGGTGACCTTCAGCACTGGGGCTCTCAGCAGCCGAGCTCGGAGGGGTCAGAATTCACACATCGCAGTCTCGATTTACCAGTCCATCAACGTTCGACCCCTCACCGATGGTCATGAGCTTTGTGTAGCGACCCAAAGAATGGGATTGTGGATGCAAGCGGAGGAAATGAGCTTCCTTCGTAGGGTGCCCGGGCTCAGCCTCAGAGAGAGGGCGAGGAGCTCACATATCCGGAGTAGTAGTAGTCCTTTGTGTTGAAAGGGGCCAGCTGAGGGGGTTTGGGCATCTGATCAGGACGCCTCTCTTTAAAGGTTATCAGGGCACGTCCTACTGGTAAGAGACCCCGAGGTAGACCCAGAACACGGGCTTTTATATCTCGTCTGGCCTGGAAACGCCTCGGGGATCCCCAGGAAGAGTTGGAAGACGTATAATAATAATAATGGGCGGATGGATGGATGGATATTTCACACAGCTAACAGACATATTTAGCAATGCAAAGAGCTAAAGCGTTCGTGAACCGCCAGATCTCACAAGAACGTGTTTCTGAGATTCGTCTGTCTGACGAATCTCATTTCAGAGTCAGAATATTCGGCTCGTGAAACCTTTTGGCGACTACGGAGCGGAAGAATCTGTGCGAATGTTCTCACATTGGGAGGTTACAGACGCCGTCTGCTTTCTCACCCGTCTCCGCTTTCACTTGCTCCGTTGGTGATATTAATACATTAATACTCTTTAATTACACATGCAACCAAAAGCTGGAAGCAACAAGGTCTAGTTTAGTTCACTGGAAGATGTGAAAGAGAAGACGAGTCAAAATGAGAAAAAGATGCAGGAAAAGAAAAACTAATAATATCAGGAATCCCTCGAAAATCACAGATCACCTTTGAACATTGCAAGAATGTCTGAGGGGTAATTTCTATGTTAGTGCTTTGATTAAGGGCACCTTGATGGCCCTTAAGGGAAAGTAGAGAGTTTCTAATTCATGCTCCACCTCCAGAGCTGCCCATTGAGGCGAACCTGCAGACTTATAATCACAGAAAAGCTGCTTCAGTAGCCTGTCAGGATACGGCTGCTACGCTATCCATCCCACCAACTACATCTCTTCTTTCCCCCTGAAAGCCTATAGAGAATATAATGGGAAGTGAAAAACACTGTGCAGAATGACACAACGCTACAATTAAGGTCTTTACATTCAGTTAAATGGAACTGAGTGTGAAATCAATTATGTAAAATTAGCACTTATTGCTAACTACCCTGCTCACTGTCAGGATACCTTTTTAAGTGTCAGAAACGATTCGTCAAAGCGAGATCGAACCTCGTGTGGTTTTCACAGAGCAGCGGTGTGGTGGGGAGCGAAGAAAGATGTAAAAGATCAAACGGAGCTGCTGTAAATATGAGGAAAGGTGAGTATTAACGCCCAGAGGCGCTACTCCCGTTGCTTTTCATGATGCTGACAGACATAATAGAGATCTACAAATGTTTAAAAAGCCTCAACGGGGCCGCGGCTATAAATAAAGGCGAGGAAAACTATTCTACCGGGAGCAAAATGTTTGAAGATCTGCTGTGGGAAAGCTCTGTCCACCAGGGAGAGAAAGCAGAGAATGTGAGACGTCCTGCTGCCTCAGCGCAGCTTCATTCTCTTCTCCGAGATCCGTCTCCCTCCCAGAGAAAGTCCAAGGCTGAAGTGAGGAGGTGAGGAGGTGAGGACGAGGTCCCTCCCGCCCTCACAACTGAGATCTCACCTTGAAAAGGCCTCGGCCTCCTTAATCAATCTTTCATCGCTGTCTCCCAGCAGCCGGCCTCCCCCCCAACACACACACACACACACACACACACACACAGCTCCTCCTCCTCCTCCTCCTCCGACTCCATCATTCTTTGGCCTTATAGACCTGGAGAAATGCCTGCTACACTGAATCACTCAGATGCTGTGTTTACCGACACACCTGCCATTTCGCTATCTGCCGCCTTTCTATAATGGCATAGCAACAGATATGTGACCGCTGCTGTGGGGGTTAGAGAACACCGTGAGAGCAAACATGGAGCGTATATATACACACAGGTGCATACAATGCTCCTGTGTGTGTATATATTTATACACAGGTGCATACAATGCTCCTGTGTATATATATATATATATATACATCCTGAATGCATGGTCTAAAAACAAAGCTTATAAAGTATTCAGCTTCATCCTGTGGGTCAGTGAGTTGGTGCTGACGGACACTTTAATAGGATCTGTTGTTGTAAAGAAGTTAATTCATCTTGTCTACTTTCTCTCTTCTGTCTCTTTCTTCATCTCCGAGTGGCTCCGTCTCTTCGTCACCTTATAATCCCTCCGTGTGCCCCCTCTTCTCTAGTTCTGCCTCTCAGGAGCATTGACGTCGGGGGCCAGCAGGGTTATCTCTCAAGGGCCCTCCCCCCCCCCCCGCCCCTCCGAGGCGAGAAAACGCGACGCGACGCTCACACGTCACTTTTGATGCATTCCCCACAGTTTCACGCACAACATGCCGGGTGTTTCCAAACAGCTCGTGCTGCGGTGTCGCTCGACTTTGCAGCATCTATTCTCAGACCAGGTGTCGGGGGGGGGTGTGCGGGGTGTGCGGGGTGTGCGGGGTGTGCGGTGTTCTTCGTGCTTTCCGCTCGCGAGCTTTGGGACACGAGGGACCAAACACAGGAAGCTGTCGCCGCGTTCGCAAACAGTGTCTCACTGTTAATGAAACTCACTAAGCAAAGAGACAAAACGGCGCCAGCTACAGGTTACACCTGTTTGATGAGCAATAAATCACACACATGGTTCGTTGTAAGGAAACATCCAGACTGGTTCATCAAAGAGATAATACAAGACGTTCAAAAGAGAAGCTCATGAATATATATAACATACAAAAAGGAGTAAACATGTTTTTCCTCATTTTTCAAGGTTCATTAAATATCAAGTTGCATGTGCAGAGAATGTTAACACGTACTTGGCCTCGCCCTCGTATCAAATGGGGACCCGGCATTTGTAATTAATGGTGTTGATATTGTAAAGATTTCCCAGCGGGTCAGATACATCTGCATCTCCTCGGGGGGGTTGTGTTGTTTCTTCCTCAGTGTTTTGTCTGGTAAACATCGCCAACAAAACTGATTCCATGAGGTGTAATTACAGCCGCCGCCAGAAACCAATCAGCGTATCCAGCGGTGAAATGCTCTGATTTACACGAAGCAGGATATTAAAGCCAGCAGACCTGGATGCAATAAAGTGGTGCTAGAGGACAGTCGGCAGATTACAGGGCGAAACAATGGTACCAGGTCATTGCTTTTACTGAACAATGTGGACAAAGACCATTACTTTGGGGTCATTACACAAAACGAGTCAGATACAATCCAATATTGTCAATTACAGATGTCGGGGTCAGCTTTTAAAAATTCAAAACGCAGACTGAGTGAGGATCAGGCTGATGACAGCGTCAGCAATGAATGTATCCACGGTTTGAGGGAGATGTCGGGCTTTCAGCCACTCGTCAGACAGCTGTGTAAAGCCCCGGTTCGCTAATACCGCTCCACCTCTGCACAGGTGTATGGCCACGGATCAGCGGGCTCAGTAACAAGGCTTGACAGGAGCTTCTAACAAGTCAGGAGACAGACAAACGGATGAACCGGGCAGCTCCCGTCTCCGTTAAGGATAAATGGGAATCATCCAGTCAAGCGTAGCTGAACATGCTAGCCCGTCTCAATGGGCCCTAATGACTCGGCTGGGGATCGCTGTGACATGGCTTTAGCAGGCCGGGGGGGGGGGGGTTCAGCAGCAGTGTTCAGGATGCGTGGCAGGGCAGCAGGGAGCCGGTTCACCGGGTCGACCGCTTCAAAACATAAATGTCCGACATGAACAAGAAATGCAGGTCTAGCTGTACGTTCCACACACACGGACACAGAACCCTGAACAGAGCCGGAATAAAGAAGAACCACGTGAGACTAAACCGTACGGACAGTTCGTCTAAATACATTTTAGCGATTTTGCAATCACCGACTGGCAGAACATTGAACTGACACGGAGTCGATGAAGGCGTCTCCGTTTGCTGTTGGAAACCGACATCGTCAAGCAGCTGATTCCTGCCGCCTGTCAAAATTATGTTTCTGGTCAAAAATAAATAAATGTGTTTCCCCTGAAGGAAAGTCTCCTTCATTTGATTCCCGGCCGCAAAATGAACTAATTCCAGTGTGTATGGAGTGTTAAAGCGGGCGGTGAACGTGAGCAGAGCTCCGTGGTGCTCAGAGGATGAGGTCTGAATCTGTTCAGTCATCCTCCCCACAATTCATGCTTCTCTCCACCGTCTTGTTCAACAAAGACCTGATGTCAAAAAAGCTCCAACAGCAGCAGAATTGCATTGATTGCAGAGTCAGAGGACGTCCTCATTAGACGAGCTACTAACGATTGAGCAGTAAGCATTAAAAATACGCCACACAGACGTTTATGAACAGATGAATATTCCTAAGACACATGTTTCTAGTAAAACAATCTAATTCTCCTTTACAATTCACTACATTTTAATCATCAGTTCAGGCAAACTCATTAAAATACACAATAATTAAGGTCAGAGTACATGATGGAAGAGTGGCTGCTTCTCCACACCCCCGTGGAGATCTCTGCTCAGCACTGTGCTCAAGTGGTTTTTGTTCTATTTGATGCTACTTTAGACTTCTCTTCTAGTGCGTTTCACAAGGAATCAGAGGAAGTCTAAAAACATCTGTAAATACGGTAAAACTAGCTCAACCCCAAAAAAAGCTGAAAGAATAAAGATCTCAGTCTTTCTTCCTTCGCTGTGTGCAAACACATTATAATAACATTATAATAACATTATAATAACATTATAATAACATGCACCTGCAGAGGGATTGAAACACTAGAAACAGAGTCACGATGGTTGAAAACACCTTCGCCATCAAATCCTTATCCAAAAACATTCACCTTCTTGTTATCTGAAGACGTTCAGATAACAATGTCCGATGACGTTTTTAAGGTGCGGTAAGATAACGCTTCAAGAGAAGAGAGGAACAGCTGATTAAAGCATTACTGAGCACATGTGTCCACGTCTGCATATCTATCTCCACATAACATAAGTATGAATAGACATAATGATCACATCTCTTTAAAATGAGCCACAGACAGACACGGTTCATGTCACCGTGACTGAAGAAGAACTCTTAATCACTAATTAATGAATCACAAATATATCAAACTGTAAATATCAGGAGGACGTTTCTATCAGAGGACCAGCGGAGAAGTGCTACCCTCGCTGTTTGTTCACATATGTTTCTATATATTTAAACGTGAGCCATGAAGGTTATGAACATCCTCATCATTGTTGTGTTGATCAGCCACCGTCCGTTCTTCTTCGTCTAAGTGTTGCATAATTCACAGTTTAACAGTCGAGTTTGCAAATTAATAACGGGAGAAACCGAAGCAGCGTTATCGCTGTACGAGAATAAGTAATAATAAAGAAGAGAGGCCGGGGGGGCAGCGGTGCCTACTGATGCCAAGGATCTCATCTCATCTCACTCCGGTTGTCACGACAAGCCGCGCTCCAGCCTCAATAAAACATTGGGCGTGCCTCACCATCTATCAGGCTCTGGCCCCGGCAGATTCTTGGCACGCCGTCTAAGGGCCGGCCTCTTGGTCGTATAATGCGTTGTGGGCTCTCGGGCCCCCTCTGCTCAGGAGTGGACTACAACACGGCTCCCGGAGCGCCGGAGTGCCGGTACGCCGTGTAAGTCCTTAAACGATATTGACGGGGGCCGAGACCTCGTGAACTCCTTGAAGGCCGGGTCCACTGAGGGGCATTCTTCTGCAGCTCGACGGCTTTCATCTCATCTCGCCGCTATCGAGATCGGATGGCGTCTTGCTCCGCGCTGCGAACGCGCAACCCTGAGTTTGTTCAGGTTGCTGATCAGAGAAGAAGTCGTGGGCGGCTGACAGCGGAGGAGGGGCTTTCATTGAAAGGATGGGTTCTACTTTACTTCCTCTCCTTTCTTTTAGGGAGGCCACGTCCATTACCTCGCTCAGGTATCATCGAGGAGTATCTGAGTCGAGTGCTTCTGACCTCAGAGGCTATCTACTCATAGTTCATCTCCTCGACAGCGGCGCTATCATGGAGCGGTGAAAAAGCCTCAAAAAAGGTGCCGGAGCTTTGATAGTGTTTGATAGCGCCGTGTTTCACTGGGCTACTGCAGCGCCGCGGCACAATATCGTACCTGAACCAGCTGTGGGGGGCGGATGATGCAGTGGATTATCAGATAATTGGAATCTGTGAAAGGTCACCGCCGTGATGGCGAGTGACCTTAGATCAATGGCAGTGGGTTGGGTCACACTTCAGTCGGAAGGCCTGAGGCCACGGGGGGGGCGAGGATCCAGGATCACACGGGAAAGGGGGGGGAAGGGCAATGAACGGAGTTAAAAGCAGCAAATTAAACCAAAAGATGAGACGTGCCCCGACCGAGGGGAGGAAGGGGAGCCAGCAGCCGTCTGGACTTCTCCCTCACTTCCTCTCCTCTCCTCCATCTCTCAGTGCCCCCCCCCCCCCCCCCCCCACACTCTTGCGTTTGATCTCGCCACGGCCTAAAGTCACGAGGAAGGCTTTATATCTCGTATTCACTGTTCCACATGAGAGACCGTGTGTACGAAAAAGAAGAAAAAAAACTCTTCTCAAAATAAATGAGGCTCTCTGAAGGCAAACGATGACGGGCGCCGTGCCGACACCGGCTATTGCAGCAGGCCTCGGTAATTCGATTTGAGGAAAACGTCTGAGTGTGTGTGTGTGTGTGTGTGTGTGTGTGTGTGTGTGGTTTGAGGTGGCGCTGGTGTGTAACTGCAGTCTATCTTTCTCTTACTTCCGTTTCAAAGGCCCAACAGGATTAAGACAGCTGTAGGTGTTGACTGTCCTCCTCCACAGCTGTGTTTGCTTTTGAAGCTTCTCCCTTTTCAGATTAGATTTAGATTCACTGTCCAGGAGGGATATTGTTTGTTTTTTTCACAGCCAGTCCACAGAAAAGATACACATATGGCAACATCCAGATATAGACAGTACACAAAGTCCTGGTGTTGACATTCAGTCAATGATCCCGGATCACGAGGCGGAGCGTTCAGGGAGGAACAGAGCTTTGAATCGAGCTCTTCTCCATCCAAGTGTTCTGTATCTCCGACCAGATGGAGGTAACGTGAAGTGTTGCTTTAGGTGGTGATGTGTGTGTGCTCGGTGTGTGATCGTCCGTATCTGGGAGTGGGAAGGTGATCTCGGAGGCATCTCCACGCTGCTTGTTACTAAAATGAATGCGAAGGACCGGCAGTGTAGCAGCAAAATGACCCGTAATGGATAAAACACCAGGGGCGAGTATTTTCAATTTTCATAGGAGATGAAAAATACTTCAGGAGGGGACGGCGGTGTTAATTGGCTGGAGAAGCTGCTACAGCACAAAAGGGCTGCGCGAGTGTAAGAAACCCCTCCGAGCGATCAACGCCGGGTGGTTACAAGAGGCCGGTTTAGAAATGATGCCGCGATGCCGTGAGCAAGTAAAGAAAATCAATATCTCTGGTAACGGTCTACTGTTCCACATAAGAGGCACCGACAGGGCTGCGGTCAATATATCGCCACTGTCATCATCTTTAAAACACCGGCTTTGACTGTCATTGACTGGCACACCAACACACACCCGCTGGCTAATTGGAATTTACTCATCGGACGACAAAGAGAGGCCGCGCTCCGTCACTGACAGGATGCCGTGAGGCCTGGAGAGGGATTTAATTAGACCACTTTGTACCTTTCACTGCCGCTGAATCCTATTTACATTAATTCTCGTGTTACTAAGCTACCTCACCTTAGTTTTATTGCTTCAACTAATCTTCAGGTCTCGGTCTGTGTGAGCATTCGAAACGTTCAGATCAATGAGATCAGGGTTTAAAATCGCTCCGTATTGGATGAGAGTTTTAATTATCGTGAAGAAAAGCTTCTGCTTGACCTCGCGGTTGACACAAAAAGCAACGCGAAAGAGTCACAAGTTCAAACCCCCCCGGTATCTGATGAGAGATAACGCAGCACACATGAACATGTACCGGATACAACGGCAAAGAAAAGAAACTCATTTCTGATGCATTGTGAGTAGCACGTCAATCACAACCCTCTAAAATCCCCTTTGAAATAAATCCACATGAAAAAGAAAACTGTATTTAGATGTGCTGGAACAAAAAAGAGCTTGAAGGCAGGATTTATCAGCTTAGCTAAAGGGAGATGATCCACTGAGCGGAGATAGGGAGGGGTGGCCCCGTCTTATTCTGAGCTGCGTATGATAGTCACATGGAATCCATCCCGAGGCCTGCAGGACATGAATGTATTGATAGTTTAATAACGCCAGTTTAACATCTTTGTCAGATTCCTCTGTTAGCATTCTCCCCTAAAGCTCCAATGTGCTACTTTTAGGCTTGAGACTGACAGTGTGTTGGTAGTCCCGCCCACCTGTCACTCATCTGATGGAGCCGGTGACACTCGTCTTAAAGACGAAAAGTTAAAGAGACAGTGAATCAGCAAGGAGAAACAAACATCTTTTAGCTCAACTATTTCAATCAATAGTTAGTGTGAAATGAGGCGTTCGTAACCTTCACTTTTTAATCCAGCCGTCCAATCACAATGGAGGAGGGGCGGGACAAATGACTAGTTTCCATGATATAGCAGGTAGCTAGCTAGCTGTGCGAGAAGAATACATCTATATTATTAATCCAGCCAACAAAACCCAATTAAGCAACCAATCAGCAGATCGACGCTGATTGGTTAACGGGAACCACAAACCACTGAACTCATCGCAGATGTGGAAGGTTTAGAGGTCTTTTGGTTGTGAGAAGTTTATTATTATGTTTTTGGTCAGTGTGGTACCGCTCGACTCAACGAATAAAACCATCAAGAATTCAGCCAAACCTTCCTTTACTGGTGCATGTTCTGTCAGGTTTCTCTGAGCTTCAGGCTGCTGTTCAACAGAACTTTTACTTTGCTAATTGGACATTTCCACCATAACTTGGGAGTCCTTGGGAGCTGTAGTTGACTTCTCTGAGGTGTTAAATGTGCACAGACTGTACCAAAGAACATGGTTTTCTCTGTATTTGTCCTGAGATCAGCCATCACCTTTATAGTCGTCTGACAGAGAGAAGAACGGGTCTTTAACTGGACCCATGAAATAGGTCCATATGGTGTAAAACGTCTCCAACGTCTCTGAAAGGCTTCAGCAGGATGGTGTGTTTGCTTGAGTAAACACAAGGTCACAGAAAAACACCAAGTGATATTGTGTAACATATGGTGCGTCTAATATCATTTTAATGCAAAAACACTGCATGCTGTCGCTTAGTAGCTAAATCAGACTTTGTGTGATACATATTCTGGGAAATGCGACAAGACACAAGCCGCCTCATCCTTACTGCCAATGAACTGTTTTTGTATCTTGTATCTTCATGAAATCTTGAACATCTTCCAATTTTTTATATTTATTTATTTCTCGCTCCGTCTGCCTGTGTGATGACGTGGAACATGTGAGACACAAAGATGTAATCCGCCGAGCGGCCCACGAACAGACTACAGAGCAGGAGCCACGCAAGACTGTCGAGCCGCACAATTCTTTTATTAGCACTCATAAATGTTATCTGGCACATATCTGAGACAGGCTGGGTGCATCGCCTGCTGCGATTTGGCCCGTTCCTCACATCCCCTCCTCCCCCTCCTCCACCTCCCGTTGCCAGTCAGTTGACTGCCTGGCACCAAACCTGATCCCCGAGTCCCAGTTCCACACACATTCCTCTGAGTCCATCTCAACAGGCTGAGCAACACATATAAATAAATAAACCCGCAGCTCTTATTAAAAACCAATTAGCTCCCCAGACCCCGGGGCTCCTGCAGAAGAGGCTGCAGGGTGTCATCTAGATCCGGATCCAGCTCCGGACTGGGATCTCCGCCCCCCCCCCGTGGAGGAGCTCCTTCTTTAGAATGACCTGACCTAAGTCTCTCGTGTAATTATTACTTTTATATCTTTTTGAGTTAATGACAACAGACACGCTTTTCATTAAAGTAAACAAACAGTTGTTTACAATAATAAGCACTTTTGAACACATTCATAATCCTGCTGCTACAATAATAATCTGTCTGGAGAAACAGTGAAGCTGAATTCATAAAACCTTTTTTTACGAGGCGGATCTGAACCCAAACAAATATTGTTATTCTGTCAAATCCTAAGACGCAGTTTATTTTTCCGGACCACAGAAATGTTTCCAGACGGTTCGATGTTCCCTCAACATGTCGGCCTCTCCGTTCCCTCACACAACATGCCACCACACTGTATTTCTTGGCTAATTGGCAGACGATTCTTCCGGTCAACGTCTGCAATAACTGAGAGAGAAGCTTTCCACGTTATGAATTATGAATTGTCCTCCATGCCAACTGAACAAGCGGAACCACAGAGTGACACTGTTAGTAGAACGTGTCCGTTGCTGGTCTGCACGTTACCTAAAGTATACAATTAGTGCGCCGCTTGTAATGTGGACACAACTAGAGAGAGTAAGGTTATTGTTGATTAATCAGTGATTGTTTTCTCATTTATTGATTAGTTTGGTCTGTGAAATGTCGATCAATGTTTCCTCAAATGTCAGCTTTTCAAACACAGGACTAAAGAAACCAGAAATAGTCACATTTAAGACCAGTTGGAGTTAAATGAATAGTTAACTAAACTATCACTTGGTGGATCTTTGATGGAGACACACCTTGTAGATACCCTGTGTACACCTGAGGGCATCTCTGAGCAACAGGAAAGCCTCTGAGGATTATGGACATTTGTGTCTCAGTATTTCTTCATAATCTGCTGGTTTACTCACTTTGAGACAGAAGCTGTGTGTTATATATCTTTGACTTGAGAACATGTGGATGGGAGCCGGCGCCTCCTCTGATCTTCAGCGATGGTTTGATGTCGGATGCGAGATGAGATGAGAATGCGATCGCCACCTCCAGGACCTCTCTGAATGAAACGGTGGAGTAATAACAGCCTTTCTTTCATGGGTCTGGATAATGATTCTCGCCAGTCGCAATGAGACGCTGGAACTTCCTTATACTTAAATGCGCAGTGACAGACACACTTAGAGGCTTTAAGTACTGTGAACACTTGATGAAGGGCCTTGAAGTCGAGCTAGCTTGTTTCATTACCACTTGTCATTCTCCCCCCCCCCCCCCCCCCCCCACTCACTAAACTTTTTCTTCTGATTAATTGCACCCTTTTAGGCTTTCTCGCGATCAACCCGAACCATTTTGCAGCCTTTTCATAACAAAGTTAAACGTCTGGCTGTGGAATACAGTGGCAGTAAATGCCATATCCTGTCAGAGAGGCAAGGGCAGGGTAATTGTCTCTGTGGCATAATCGCCCCTCAACAAAAGCCGGTGGAACTGACGGGGTTTTAACATAATAAGGAGCACTGTCAGTGTGGATTCAGCCCACAAAATCCTCCCTACCAGCATCTGTGCTGCAGTTTGATTCCCTCTCTTCCAGGGACTGTTTATCTCCATCTTAGGGCGTCGGTTTCTCTCTTTTCTCCACTGCTGATGGCCTGTAATTGCTTCCATCTGCTCTTTGTACACACAGTATTACTTGTCCTGGCGGAGATAACACAGTGCAGCGTGGAAACCAGTACGACAGCAGAGAACAAGCGGCTTTAAATGTCAACCGGCCACCAATGAAACGCGGCTATCCGACTCCATGTTTCAACTGCTTTGTTGAGTCATACTGACGGGGACGAATGCAGCGTTCCTAAAAACTTTATTTTAAAGCCAAGGCACTATCTCAGTGAGGAGACAGTTGACAAATGAAATCATTGAATCAATCACACAAGATGGATTGGATGTCAAAAACGATATCTGCAAATGTGGAGATCCTGGGTGCAGATTGGGGCGAAGCCATCTCCACCATCTCTGCTTCTGGGACGTGGAGCAACAGGTGCTCGGGCATAAACAACAGAACAGGGAAGCAGGAACGCTATTCAAAGGGAGCAGCACAGTAAATCTGAGGCTCCGAACTGAGCAGACGCACCCGGGATCTAAAGAGCAGCTCGGCTCTGGTGAGACGCTCTGAGGATACATATCTCCTCTCTGTTAGATGCCCGATGACAGCTCCAGCCTCACGGAAAAATAAATCCCCTCACTCGCTGTCACACACGGCTTATTCGCATTCACATCCTCCTCTTCCCGCTATGTTTGCTCCTGTAATTCTCCGACGCAATTCTCTCCCTTCTCCCTGTCAGAGGAATTTAGAGGCACAGAGGAGCGTCCGCCATAAGAGAAATCAAGAAACTGTGCAACGCTGCAGCAGCTATGTGGACCCGGTGAGAGCATGAATTATACATGGGGGGTGGTGGGGAGGAGGGGGGGCTACACATTTGTCAGAATAAATGCATTAAGCGCATACTTGCAAAAAACCCATAATATTATCAGTCACAATTCAAGGTTACCAAACATGCAAGAAGCAAATTATTCATTCCCATACAAAGCATCGTGATGAGGCTGAATAAGTGCTGAGAGCGACAGAAGGAGTCCGGTTTGGATACGCAGGAGGCTTTTCTCTCTGTGAGAGTGTGTGTGTTTAATTAGGAGAGAAAAGTCCATCTTATGATCCGTAGGAAGCCCGTCACTGTCTGTTATATCTGTCCTGTAAAACACAATATCTCCCACGACTCTATGAAGAACATACTGTTCCATTAACACCATTCAAATCACTACATTGGTTCAAAGTGAACTTTCTAGCCTCTTTAAGCACCATTTTATTTGTGCAATTAATTATTCATTTGGCTGTTTTTCTGCCCCCTTGTGGCCGAAAAAAATCCAATAATACAGTTTGAAGAAAGAATGCACCATGCATTTGTCTTATTCCTGTCCTAGGTAGTAAAGTCTTAATATTTTACAACTATCAAAACCACCAAGTGATGCACTGAACTAAGTTTCAGTCTTAGATAGCGAGAGTGTATCTTCAACACGATGCGTAGAACAGGACTCATGCAGCCCAAGAGTGCTGTGGCTCTAAACCGGAGGAGGTTTCAACACGACAGAACGAGTGTTAATGATTTAAAGTGAATCAATCACGTCGTGGTCGTTACCCGAGCCACTGAAAGAGGTCACTATCACTATACACGTATATACTATATACAGATATAACATATATACATTACCCTGGGTTAAAGGGATCTGAGGGTATTCTTTGCTTCTGGAGATTGGATCACTACTGGAATGAATAATACAGCCAAGTACTGAAGGACTATACTTTAAAAATCTATTCAACTGGACTGGAAAGTTAATCAGTACATAATTACCCAGTGAAGAATGCTCATCAGCAGTCGGCTTACTCTCAACACTGCAATCACTTCTGGGTAACTTTTCTCCAGAGTCCTCAAAATATGAAGCAGAAAAGTCTCTTTGACCGTCGACAGTGTGCAATAAGAAACACGAATAAGAATACAAATGATTTCTGTACGAACGGATCTTCGTTTTCACGTAATAATCGAGATATTTGCATCACATCTGACATTTCATTCGTAGAGTTCTCACTTGTTTGTTTTGCTTGTCATGACTCTCTTGATTGTTGTAAAAATGAATCAATCGATCAGTTCTCTAGTAATAATGAAATGCTGCCGTTTGAAAAATGACTTGACTTTAGAATCTGTAATTCTCATGGTGTATTTTCTTTCCCCCTATCGAGTGTAACTGACGACAGCTACCACTTTGAAACAAATTACACATAATCATCTGCTCGCCCAAACCGGCTGATGTAAAACCCAGAGTGGACGCCCTTCTCCGTCTGCTGGGCTCTTGGACACGATTCTGGCTCCACAGCAGCAGTCTTGGTGAAGGACCCCTGCAGTTTAGCGCATCCTCAAATTGTTCACACCTTCCCTCCACGACTGCTGCCCCCGTGATGAAGCAATCACCAAAAAGTCATGCTGGGAAAAGTAAGCATACCGCTCTCAAGTAGTGGGCCGTTCATGTTCATCATCATCACTTCTAGCCAGACAATTACCGCCGTGGATGGAACACTATTAAAAAAGTACTAATGCTCCGCCGTGTCACAAATGAAAGGTAGGCTGTGTTCATTCGCTGCCGACCACTTAGAGAAGAATAATATGCAGAATAAACCGGTCAAATTATTACAGTCATGATTGCAAAATGTTCAGAGCCGTGTGGGCAAATAATCACTGAAGCGTCACAAGACTGAGCAGCAAATATGCTAATTTCAATCTGAAGTAAATAGACGCTTGGTTTTCAACGCATGAGTTTAGCTGCAAGTTAACAAAATGCAAAAAACACAGCATGCTAATGTAGCATACATACACTTCATCAGAAAGAGACATTCATTAGACTGGACAGATATTACTGCAGCCCCCGGACACCACGGGCATTTTAAAAGACTCGTTTGGTCTGGAAAGTTATCGAGAAGCATCTTTGTGTTGGTTCAAAATATAAAGATAGAAGCTTAAAGCTACAGATCACACTGTTCCTGTAACTGTTACAATCATCAGAAAGCAAAAGCAGCACGTGTACGTTCAGTACACATCTAGTGTAGCCGAACCCTAACACTATGTGCTAACGTACACTGCTAATGTTAGCTCCGCTGGTCTTTAGACAGAAACACGTTAGAGACGTACGTCTCCTCCCAACGTCTCCCGGTAACGAGAACTCAGCCGAGGGTCACTTCCTTTGAAGCGGTCCATTCTACACACACACACACACACACACACACACACACACACACACACACACACACACACACACACACACACACATGAGAGCGAGTGCTGTTGATAAGCGTGCTAAAGGACACTTTGGTCAATTTCTGAGGTGCAAATTGACTTTACTCACATTTGAGTGCTCCTCGAGCAACATAACATCAAAATGAAACCATTAACAAAAGCGCTTCTTAATGGGTTTGATGTTCTACTTTATATTCAAATGGAGCTGCTCTGCTTTGCATGACAACAGAGACAACAGAAAATACATCAGATGACTTGACTTGACATAAACATGTTATCCTCACATCTCTGCAGCTCAGATTTAGAAGCTAATTGTGAAGTTACCATTTGTATTTACCACTGAAGAACCGCTCAGCTGCTCTCAAACCAACATGTCTGACACTTTAAGACTCATTTGCACAATCCACTTTGATTTCCCCCGTGTGGATCCAAACCGACCACCTCCGTCTTCCCATCTCTAACCTTCAGGCTGAAGCTGCTTCAGTTCCTTTGATCCCCCCCACCCCCCCCCCTCCCTGCCTTCTCCCTTCGGGACATTTGCACGAGTATATGTGGGGAAGAGCGGCGTGTGGCACCATCTGTGCTGTCACTCAGACATTGAGCCGGTGGGTAGAGCGGAGAAGGCAGGATGGCTGAGGTTCCTCACATCCTGCTTTCACTTACCCACCCGGCTCATGTCTTGAGTGACAGCACAGCATGGTGACACGCGCTTTACATATAATGTGAAATGTGAGGGGAGACAGGCGGGGGGGGGATAAGAGCATCACATGATTTAGGGGAAGTGGAGTGGACAGGAGTGCTGCAAGTGTGTTTGTGTTCAGGGTTCAAGGTGGTGGAACAGCTTGTCTGGGAGCCCCAGAATGTCCAATGTACTTCCAGCATGCAAGGCTGCTTCCAGTGGGCCTCGTGAGCGGCTGCAATCACAGCTGCATCACAGGGAAATGGAGTCTGAGATGTGGAGCTGTCATCGTCAAGGCTATAAATCTCACAAATACAAATCCCTCTGTCCATACGTCCTGTTTCCAGCCCGCTATGCTCTGCAGGAAGGTGGCTTCTTCCTCTCCGTGGTGAGAGAGTCTTACAGAACAGAGTGCAGCAAAAAAAGTCTAGAGTTTGTACCACGGATGAATTTTAAATTAGACCAGCGGAAAACAGCTCTGACATTAGAAATGACTTGCACCAGCTGGCACAACGAGGAGCGTACAGGTAGCATGATTAATAGATTTGGGTAGAGTGTGTGTGTGTGTGTGTGTGTGTGTGTGTGTGTGTGTGTGTGTGTGTGTGTGTGTGTGTGTGTGTGTGTGTGTGCAATGCTGGTGGACATTGCCCATGATTCCAGTACTGGATTTAATCATGCACCCCACTTTGGGCAGTTTTGTGCATCTTGCACTCAAACACATGCACACGCTCGTACGCACACAAAATCGCGCACACCCTGGCCGCCAGTCCGCACCGCACGCATACAGGCAACACAACTCACCTGCAGAGGCAGGTGCATAAGCGCGCGCGCACGCCCGCGCGCACACCCGCGCGACTACAACCACACGGGCTGGTACACGCGCGCGCACACAAACACTTTGACACACACTTGTCTGCATTGGCATTTTTTCGCAGTCAAACTGGGGACCAGCAGCCGTGGCTCTCTTTCCTACGTAATCTGATCCAACATCAGTCTGCAGTTAGGGAATCATGTGCATATCTATGCTGCCTGCAGGGTAACACTGAACAATTGCTCTACGAGGCTGAGAAGAGACTTGCAAGCATCTTTTGAGTGGAGAAAATCCGGGGAGAGCCGCCGCTTCCCCGCTGTCACTGTCAGTCGCCCTTCAGATCCTATTTGGTCTTTCTGTGTGGTCTTATAAACCAGTATTCTGCTCTGTCCGGGACCCTGTAGTGCATCCGTTCACATTAACTGGCTGGCCTTGCAGATAAAGAAGTATCTCATCATGCAACTTTGACCAAAAAAAGCAAGCGAATAAGGACTCGTTAGAGAACAGTTGCGCTAATGAAGCTCAGACTGATAACAGGTCTACAGCAGCGACCATCCGCACAACAACGCATTCATTTTGCACAAGTTCAACTGTACCGTATTACGTTCCAGGTGTTGTTCAACTTACCGATCAGAGCCAGCTGTAAGAAGTACAGTCCGAGGAAGTCCATTATGGAGTGCGACATAAATTCAAATGGATGCAAATCCCGGGCGGGCGATGATGCGCGAGAATAAAAGCCCTCTGTTTGTTGGAACTGGCACCGAAATTAGGACCGAAAGAATCGCAGCTATTTCTCAAGTGATGACTGGTCACTTACGCTGACGCCGGAATCCACAGCATTGCATGAAAAAACAGGAGCGCAGCAGAGCATCATGTTTTAACAGTCAAACTTTTGTCATGGAGGAAAAACGGGTTACAGCTGCGCCAAATCGAGTCAGTGGTTCCAAATCAATGCAACACCAGAGGGGTGGAGAAATACAAAAAAATAAAAAAACAGTTTGTTCCTTCGGTGGAATGAATCGGGCGCGTATTGAACATCCCTGTCCGTTTCATCTGTCCGTCCCGAGCGGCTGCTTCCTCTCTCCTCTTCGCCTCCACCTGCGCACCGTCTGGAAACTGCGGATGAATCACAGGGGCGCGTTGCTTTGCGCACTCCGACCTGCGATCACACAGTGCCTGTGCTCCTCTGCTCCCAGGCGGGTCCGGCCGGAGATGCCCAGCCCAGCTCGTTTAAAAATCCAATCTTGGCCAAAGTTGAAATAGGACAAGTTAAATCGATAGCCTATTTCATACTGCCATAAAATGGAAACAATAAACCTGCGTAAAATGGTGCATAGGGTGGGTGGACCGTATCCACACTTCTCGGAAAGTAGGTTATTCCCCCTAAAAAAGAGAAACTACCACAGTCGACTTGCATGAGAATCATTGATTTGGAGGAAGTTGATAAAATATTTTAGGGGCCCTACAGCAGCAGCAGCAGCACAGGAGGAGCAGACAGTAAAAACAGACCCAGACTGACTCAGTGTCTGCACCTCTTCATGGTGACAATGAACGGACCATCTTGCAGCCAGCATGGTGTGTTTGAGGCTACCTGCTGTCTAATGTGCTCATGCTGCTTTCTTTCACAAGAACAGAACGAAGAACAATCTATTGAGATCTGGGTTTAGGGGGGAACGGGTCTGATTGACGTACGAGAGCTGTTCTATTATTATTATTATTATTATTATGAGACGTAGCCTACTTTTTATCTGTAAGACATTTGTTTGCCATACACACAGAATAATTGGATTACGTAGAAGCAGCACTCCATAAATCATGGAGAATATTTAAATTCTTCATAGTGACAGCTGTTATGGGTGCTTTCCTTCCTTTTTTCTCTCCTGTTATTAAAGCCTGAATTATTTTCAAGCCGTTAAACTCGCACTCTGGATGAAAAATTAATTTTTGAGCGGTCTCTCTGTTGGGAGTTGTTTTGCCTCCTCGAGCTTATTTTTTGAGTTTTTACAGCATCTCCGGGACACTTTCATCCAAAACCTTGTTTGTGCAGTATGTAGAAACAGCTGACACTCACAGAAACGTGGGAAGGATCATACGCTGTTTCTAAAGAACGAGCTGCACAACCTTAAACTTCTGTTCACTTGTGTGTTTCTGAGGAGAGTGGGCAGTGTGCTCCTCTCAGGAGCTGCTGTACTGAGACAGGAGGAAGGTTCAGAGGAAGGATACTGCAGCAGCAAGTGTTTGGGAAACTTTTATCACATTTGGAGAAATGTGTGTTGAAGCCTGAAGCCCACTTTGAATGACTTACTGATCACAACACACGAACACTGTCAGTGTCATTTGAATATGTGGATTATGTACATCGTGTTGGTGGACTGAGACTCCGTACTGTAGTCTAGTTACAGGCTTCTTCCTCATTCGACCACGAGGCATCAGGAATCACTGGCGGACGGCGAACAACAACAACAACAACAACAACAACAACTGTCTTCAACACAGAACAATCAGAAAACAGTCAGTGGTGGTTGAATCAGTGCAGTTCAAAGCTGCTCTCTTGCAGCGTCTCAGAGGTATTACGTGTCTGTGACATACTTTGACCTGAAGCCTTCAGTATACAAGTCATATATTAGTGCACTTGTATGTTTGCATTGTAAAGCCAGTAGGTGTGTTTAGGGAGACGTGCAGCATCAGTAAACACGGCCTCGGGGTCGTACGCCTCAGACAATGTTACAGTTAACATCTACGTCTGTCCAAATGTCATCATTTTATCCTATTAGACATTTTTGTGAAACAATTCAAAACTAATTAGCATATGAATTATTGGGTTATGGTCATAAACACGTTAGTGACCTTGACTTTTGACCTCCAAATTCTAGTGATTTCAATCTGAAGGGAAAGTGACATTTGGTTTATTTATAGTAACTGAAGGGGGGGGGGGGTGTACAACCACACATGACCTGATCAAGCAGTATAAGTAATCTAACAGAACCTTACTGCAGAAAATACTAATATTACATTTATAATAACTGGTCTTAATAGAATATCTACAGCAGCGCTTCACTACATCTGCTGTTTGCGTTTCAACATCTCGATGCTTCAAGAAGTGACCTGATGATCCCGTCCTCCTTCTGGGCACTGCTCATCTGACTCTGACTCTCATATATGATAAGATCTGGACCTAAACTCCTTCACTTATCTTCTGTAGTCGGACTTTGGAACATTTTCAGCCTGTATTGACATTTACATTACGGATCTATGGACGCTGGAGATGCAGCACATCTTGGCATGAGTCTGTATCTGTAGTGTGGGAGGGAGCTTTTCATACGTGGTTATAGTGTTTTATGTATATTCAATTTAAAATTCTGCTTCGAAGAAGAATTGGGAAGCTTGAGAGTAACGACAAAGAAAAACAGAAACCCCGGGGATGTGTAATGTACAGTAATGCCAGTAAACTGCACACAAAATGCTCAACAGCACCAACGGTGCACCGAAGGACACGAGAGTAGAACGATGTACACTCATGTTCTCTGCACAGTGTGTGCTCTCGCTGTTTGGACTCCTTCCATTTCAATCACTTCCTCCGAAAAGAAACGAGACCGCACCAAATAACAGTTTCATTAGTGCAGTCACGATGAATGTGTGAGACGTCTTTATGTTAAAACGAGTGTGTTCACAACACGCAGGCCAAGTGCAGATTTAACAAGACGGAACACAAAGAAAATGCTTCTTTTTTACAGCGGCAGCAGAGGGGGAGTAAATGTCTGAGGTTTGGATTTGTACCCTGGCGGCGGTCCAGCAGCGCATCCACTGAGCAGCTCCACAGCAGCAGCTGGTAGCTAACTGCCTTGCTCAAGGGCAAACTGGCTGCCGCTGCTGTGCTGTGGGAGAGCAGAACAATGCTTATTCAGGTCTCCAAAACTGGTTTACCCAGAAGGTTATGAAAGTGCAACCTAACCGTACCCCTCTCCTGACACTCCTGAATTACAGAGTGCCAAAAAAGATGGTGTATTGATCCCCCCCCCCCCCCCCCCTGACTGCTTTGGATCGAATCCTTCCAGAGATTTCTCTCCTGTGTCTCCACCTCCGCTCCCACTCTGTGTCCCACTCAAAAAGATTTTCCCTTAAAAACATTTGTGGATCTGGTGTCATAAGCCGGGGGGAGAGGATGAGGGACCGCCTCCTGCCGGGCTGGTCGTGAAGCGGGAGAAAAGTCTTACCGTGGGCTGATGTAGGAGCGTTAATGCATTCAAATGAATGCCGGCTCCTCAGCCTGTGTTTGCCTGCTGAGACACAGATGTCTCGCTGAGACACATGGCGAGGGAATTACAGGGACAGGCAGAGAAGAGAGGATGGAGAGAAAAGGAGAGAATATTGACCAGTAATGGGGCTGAATCAAAACGTTGAAACAGCTTTCAAGGCCAGAGAGCATAGAGACTTCCCGGGGAAATGAAGGTACAGTTACATGACAATGTCACAAGGTCGTCTGCAGCACAACACGCTGCTCTCTGTTATCTTCACATTGTCTCCCACGCACCTGCTTTCACCTCCTCTTTGCCATTTCAACCAAGCATTACACCATCTACAATTATTAAGAGAAATACTATATAATTCATGAGCTCTGCCCGGTTACACAACAGTCCGATGGCTGACACGTAGTGCACACTACTGCACTACAGACCTCACTACTGCACTACAGACCACACTACTGCACTACAGACCACACTACTGCACTACAGACCACACTACTGTACTACAGACCACACTACTGCACTACAGACCACACTACTGCACTACAGACCTCACTACTGCACTACAGACCACACTACTGTACTACAGACCACACTACTGCACTACAGACCACACTACTGCACTACAGACCACACTACTGCACTACAGACCACACTACTGTACTACAGACCACACTAGTGCACTACAGACCACACTACTGCACTACAGACCACACTACTGCACTACAGACCACACTACTGCACTACAGACCTCACTACTGCACTACAGACCACACTACTGTACTACAGACCACACTACTGCACTACAGACCACACTACTGTACTACAGACCACACTACTGCACTACAGACCTCACTACTGCACTACAGACCACACTACTGTACTACAGACCACACTACTGCACTACAGACCACACTACTGCACTACAGACCACACTACTGCACTACAGACCACACTACTGTACTACAGACCACACTACTGCACTACAGACCACACTACTGCACTACAGACCACACTACTGCACTACAGACCACACTACTGCACTACAGACCACACTACTGCACTACAGACCACACTACTGCACTACAGACCACACTACTGTACTACAGACCACACTACTGCACTACAGACCACACTACTGCACTACAGACCACACTACTGCACTACAGACCTCACTACTGCACTACAGACCACACTACTGCACTACAGACCACACTACTGCACTACAGACCACACTACTGCACTACAGACCACACTACTGTACTACAGACCACACTACTGCACTACAGACCACACTACTGCACTACGGACCTCCTCTCAGCTGAAGCGGTAATGTGCTAGCGGTACCAGCGTCTGGTTTACGGGCGGTTCAGCCGACTTCGCCGACACATTACACGTCGTGCTGCTGTGCCTTCTTTTTTCCATCCCCCTTCTCCACTTCCATTACTTATTCATTTTGAGTAAAGACTAGGTTTGCACCACTCTACAGGCTGCAATGCTGTTTTCCTGAGCTGCTCCGTCGCAGGCAATTCGGCTGACAACTCATTACGGAATAAAAGTACCGACGTGTAATCACCATGTTCCCGTCCTCTTCTCCACTGAGGTGAGGCGATTGGGGTTTGCAGACAGTTTGCAGTGAGATGGCTTTGATAGACGTCTAATTGAAAAGAAAAAAGAAATACTGCACCTTTCTTAGAGCTGTTTTTACTCTCAACAACATCCACTGGTATCTGAAAACACAAGCAGACCCCATGTGGTATCTTCATAGCCGTCCATCTAGGTGAACTAGGCGATAGTCTAGGTGGCACTTTGGCAAGGTCGTCGAAATGTGGGCCAACTATTCATGAGCAAAATCGCTGAGTAACCAATAGCAGTAACTGCAGTCTCTCTCTAGGTTACACGCGCCAAGTAAGCACAATGACTGCTGAGGAAAGTGGAACTCCTCCCGCTCCCGCCCCCCAGCTCTCACGGGCCAATGGTAGTCCATCCTCCTGACACCACGCTCGATCGTCTTAAAGAAAAACCCAAACAAATGCAATGTGAGAATAAGGAAATACTGTGAACAGAGGGACTCGTTGGTGAGACATATTGATCCCAGGAGTGTTAGGAAGGCTGACGCCGCACCTTCAAGTCCGGTACCACTGAACCAAGAGACCGCTAGCGGCGCTAGCACAACTACTGTTACCGCCAGCGCTCACAAAGAGAAGAGGCAGCAGGTGCTAGCGCTCTGATGTCTTCATCTTATAGTCGTTGTTTAAGTTGCGGTTGAAACACACATTTCACTTGTGTGTGTTAGCACAAAGGAGGAAGTGGTGAGAAGAGATCTGAACTGGTATTATTCCGTATTTTGGTGAATTTGCTTTAAGTCTTCACTCGGTCTTGAACCACCTTTGGTCCAACACACGTTGCTGGTGTTGGACTATACTCGAGGTGCGGTAACAAGCAAACCTCTTTTTAACGTATGCTTTTTAATAGTTTGTTGTGGTTCTCTGATCAGCTCATAACACTTTACACTCCCTTCCCTTCGGCAAATCTATAGCAGGAGTAAAAAGCCTGTGGAGCAGCGACTGATGCTCTGGACTGATGGCACTTTCTTGGCCGTCACACTGATTTTGTCCCATTTGCAAATTCTGTCCCTGCTGTGGGAAATATTACCAAGCCATACTGTTACAGAACATTCCCCGTGTTTTACAGCCTCTACAGGCTGGGAAGCATCGTTTGTGGGCAGTGATATGAGACCTGAGTAAAATGGAACTCAGCATGTCTCATTTGATGTCCAAGCTTAGTCTCTTTAGGCACCAAAGTCTCGATGCAAATCGTAAACAATGAAATCTGTGTACAAGAAAAATGTTTTTGCGACTGTTAATGTTTGCTGCATTGCATCTTCAACTTTTGCATCTTGTAACAAAAATGTAAAATGCAGAGATGGAAAGAAATCGTGTGCTTCGGTTCAATGAGCCGTGAATATGTTTCTGATTCAGCGATACTCACATAAACATAACACGTTCAGCTCAAGAAGTACGTATACTGCACTGCTGTAGGTTAATCCAATGTACTAGCATGATGGTATCTGTAGGAGTAGTTCTCGGCTGATTGTAGTATTTTCACAATAAATGAAATCGGACTACTTTTTAACGAACAAATAAATGGTTCAGTATTTCTCAGACTTGTATATCTCACAGCATCACTATCAAGTCAGTTTAAGTTCATGCAGAAAGTAGCCAACGGTACACATAGGAATGGCCGATATGACCGTCCTGCTGTGTTGGTCTGAATGTGGTCCTGATGGTCCTGATGGTCCTGATGGTCCTGATGGTCCTGGTCACAGTTTATTTTACTTCCACTTTGGCTGCAACACCAAACAGAACTTCAGGGCGATTTGTTTTGTTGGACTTGTAAAGCTGCCTAGGAAGGAGCAGCTGGCCTTGCTCTGCACAGGCTGAGGTTTAGCATCACCTGCACAGCCACAGCACAACATCCGAACCCTCCATACATCAAAAAACAATCAATGGCTACTTTTATTGCTCGAGTTTTACTGTTTATTGTATTTCACTAGAGGAACTGTCTCTTCTGAAGTTTGTGCGGTGCGCTGGCAGGAACAAGGATTAGAGATCACCAAACGTACTTCCTCTTTGCCCATGTCGCATGTCATCAAACAACAATGAATGAGCTGAATAAGAGAAGCCTCCTCTGCAGTGGCACCAATGTACTGCAGCATCAGCGTTGGCTCTGTGTCGTACTCGGGCTGTCTGAACACAGGCCCGTGGTGTAGTTATAATCATACCTGACCATCAGCAGCGGGCAGGTGATGAGGCCGATGTGTGAGGAACAAAGAACCAGCAGACTCGTGAGCCGTTGGCAATTCGGGGCTGTTTTCATGATGTGTTTGCAGCGGCATATTTCAGATGCACAGCAAGGATGCGTGGAAATGGATAAATCAATGAGGCCATCTGGGGAGAGGAAGTCAAGATGAGGAATGGTTTAATGCTGACATTCCTTCTACAGTAGCCTCACAGACCTAATTATTCCGTTCATTATCGGGGCGACAGAGAGCCTCCTTGATCTCATGACAGACATCACATTTAATTTGCTCTTAAGGAAGTTATAGGTCACGCAATATTTGTGAAAGCGTATTTTTTTCCACGACTTTAAGAGCAATTAACACGCTTTTCTTTTTTTTTAACATATTTGTATTTTACAAATTAGAATATGAAATATGATTTCTGAGGGTTTTTAAAATAACAAAAATTGATAGTCTTACTTAAATGGCGTTGACAGAAGACAAATCTAGCACATGTACCAACATGAAGTACCGACGGGCAGCGTGTGAAACTACAGCCTTGTACTTTGTGACCGCAGCGCGTCTGAATGAAGGCTTTAGTTGAGTAATACTGAATACCACCATCGTCTTTGTCTGCCCTCTCCAGCTGAGTCAGGGATCTCACACACACACACACACACACACACACACACACACACACACACACACACACACACACACACACACACACTCAGTGACACCTCTCACTCTATGGAAGAAACAAACACAAGAACCACAGAACAATCAGCTGTGTTTCCATTATTGGCGCTGCTGAACAGCTTCTAACTGAGCGTGACTACAGGACAGCACATGGATGGGTGAAGTAAAGACATCATACTGTAATGACTAATATTCATGAAGCGATTGACTAAACCACACCGGGACTTCCTTTGTATAGTCCCATCAGCTTCTGGGTGTGCAATGTGAGAGTTTGTACATTGTACATGTACTCATCATGTATCAAACATAACCAATACACTTAAGTGGAGGTGTTGAGCTCTGTCAATGACCTGTAATGCTCTGATATCATAAATGTCTGCTCCATTGAGAGACTCCTGACTGAGCGTTCATTAAGCTTCAACGTGGAGCAACGAGAGCAAATGTCACAGTAACATTTCACCTTCACAGATAATGATGTTTCAGTTGGAATGTGCATTAGTCGTGAAGATTGCTGCCCAACACGGTGGTTTTTATTGAGCCGACGGGGATCAGGACTGTGACGCTCCGTCTGCGAAACAAGACGACCTCTCAGCAAGATGACGAGTCCACGGCTGAACAACCGACTGTTTGGCTGTAAACAGACGCTCTGACGCTGTATTTGTGAGAAAATGCCGATTCGCATGAATTCTGGTGCCGGCAATATAAAACCCCACTTGCTGTTTCCATGGTAACTGTTGGTGTCACCAAATCAACAAGGACCGAAAGGACGACAGCTTTAACATCGGCATGAAACCATAAAATCAATCAATAACTATTGATTCTCTGCCACGGTTATGATAAATAACCGTCATTTGAGCTAAATGATGAAACACGTAAATGGAAAGTATTGAGGTCACAGAAGACGTTAGAGGTCATGTCCATAAGTCGAGAACGTAGAAATGATCACGCTCGTGGATTTATTGAACGATAAATTGAAAGAGTCGATAAATGTTTGACTGGAGTCTGGAGGTTGTGGCAGCACGGACAGCGTTGTTCTACCGACGTTCAACATCAAGTCAATGACGTCTGATTGATCGCGTCATGTCCAAATATCTTGATCTAAGTCAATAACGTGAAATTATCGAGCTCATGGCTATATTGTAAAAGTCGATAAAGAATGATCGAAGTCATGACCGTATATAACTCAAAGATTATCGGGTCCATATATACCGTATTCATTAGTCACTAACGTAAACATAATTGGGTCATTTACATGCGTCGTACGATAAGTCGATAATAGAAAAATGATCGAAGTCATGATGATGTATTGTTCAATAAGTCAATAACGTAAAGCTGACCATATATCAATACGTCCATATCACAACATCCATCCAGTAGAGATGAGTCGATAACATGATGATCGTAACACCGTTACATTGAGTCACGTTTACCTCCAGCAGGTAAAGACGTTCCTTCATTCACGCACTAAAGAATCCGTTCACTAAACTTATAAACTCACTACGACTGTTTCAGTCCCTTTGATTTCTCCAGGAGATGTTGGTGAAGGTCACAGATCCACCTTCACTTTCTTCAACACATTTATTATCATCATGCGAGTATTTCACTCTGTCGACTTCTCTCTGCAGTCAGAACAGTTTGTGCAGATTTCATAATAGTCTGCAAAAGAAAACACAAACAATTCTGAGGAATAACAAGCTGAAGTAACAGATTGGATGTAGATACTTGGACCGCATCCACCGCATCCACCGCAGGACCACAAAGGATTCGACATCAAACCACAAAGCAGCCGACGTGTCAGAACATTTGTACTTTTTAGCATCAACATCCCTAAAACGCTGAAGGAGCAGTCAGCCGTAAATGTGTTGCCAGAGAATCTAAAACTTCATTCTCCTGCTCCTGATATCAATAATTACTGAGCGGCAACGCCACCTCACACGCTGGAAGAGGAAGAAGTGCAGAAGTCTCTCCATCCACTTGTTATATGTTCCTTTGTTAGCGATGCTAAAGAGCACCGTGTGTCCCCAGAGAAGACTAAAGTGCTGAAGGAGGCAGATGTGGTACAATGTACAAAACTGAAGATGTTTCCTCCAAGTTGAAGAATTGTTCTCAGTGCTCCGAAGACTGAGAGGTGAGTCAGTGAGGAGCAGGAGAGCTCTTTGTGTGGGATGAAAGTGATAAACACGTGTAAAGATATTCATGTTTGTGTGCATTTCAATCAACTGAATCAATGGTTCAGTTGTCCTACAGGTAAGAGGATCTCAGGGTGAACTGTCTCATTATGATGTCATGGAGGTCACAGTGTTCAGCATCAGTTAGATCACTTTAAAAGTGTGTGAAGTCATAAACTGATGTGTTGAATCAATATTGTCTTACTTTATGTCTCGTCCTGAGGGGCGTTTCTATATTCTATATTTAACTGGCTACATTGTGTCAAAGACTTGACGACAGTATCACAGACGTCGTACATGTAAGATACGTTCAATCAAAATCAACATGAAGTCACAACCTCTAAGAATCACAAGAGTGAGAAATATACATACATACATACATATATACATACATCTCTGCTGGCACGATCTCCATAACATGTATCCGGGGATCGTTGATTGAGCGTGGGTGCTCTATTCCAGCAGCTTCACACGCACACAGTTCCATTGACAGCTGGGAGCTCCCAGTACAACCAGCTCATACTGGTGAACACGGAGCAGCTGCTGGTTTCTATCGATTGACTCTCTGCTCACGATGCTGTTCTTTGATTCTCACATGATTTCTTATTCCAGTAATGATCATCTCAATATAAATAACTAATAATCAACCTAAAGGACGAGCGGTCTGGACAGTTAGTGCGCTATCTCCCGCTGTAAATACTTCATGTAAAGTAACTGTTCTATAAAAGGTGTGTGAGCACAGAAATACGTATCAGACATCGTCTCTAATCCCTGAAACCTTTGAGGGATTTTACTGCAGAGTGCATTCTGAAGAGGCCAGACTAACACATCTCACAGAAGTCTTAAAGCGTTCCTATATTCAACACAATGCTTTAAACACATATTACACGTATTACATGTCGTAATATTACGAGAACTAAAAGTTTAACATTTTCTCATGACTTCCCCCAGTTGATTACTTACCGTATATTAACAGAATCATTTAGTTTTCTTCAATTTTATGATTAAATATGCAAATGAGGTGGACGAAGAGATGCAGCATGTTCAGGATTAAGATGCTTTAGAACAGATGTAGGAATACAGATGGTACTGCAGAGTGCACAAGATTTAGGTACATGTATTGGTTGAACTTCGTCAGAATCAGTTTTTTTGTATAATCTTTATAGTTTAGGACAGAGGTCTTCAACAGGGGGTCCGCGACCCCTAGGGGTACTGCAGGGGGTCCGCGAAATCTTTGGTTGATTAGACAATTATTTATTTTTTCTTTTTGAATGTGTCCATTATTGTAATAGTTCAGTATTGTATGCATGATAACAGGTATGTTTATGCATGGCAGTGGCACTAATAGGACATCACTCATCTTCATTTCCACATTTATGTTTAAAATGAAAACATCAATCTGAACAGCTTGTATTCATGATTATCATGCAATTAACAGACAATGTTGATATTGGCATTGGTATCAGCTGACAAGGTGTGTTTATACATGGCACTAGGCCCAGTTTAATATAAAACACTATTGTATACAACATCAGTCGGGGGTCCCTGCTCCATGTCTCTATGAGTTTGGGGGTCCCTGAAACACGTTGAAGACCCCTGGTGGTTTAGGATACTACAGAAGGGCAGAGATCCATAAACATACAGACAAAGCAGCTTCTTATTGAAGGCTAACATGAATGCAGCGCTACATTGTATTCTCTGATGATAACTGGTGTTTCTGTCGTCTGTGTTAGGTCCCTGTGAACGATAAATAGACTAACATTCATGTCAAAGCTGTATTGACACATACAGTAAGTACCTGTGAGTGAAACTGACTGGAAATTGTAAAAAGAAATATTCAGTTGGAAGCCCTATTTTCTGTCGACAGGTCTGTGCTTTGGCAAAGTCGGCTAACTGGCAACAATCCAACTGCACTTTCTGAGGAGTGAAAGCAAAACCCCAGAAGCAAGAAGGAGGTGAAGAAGCAGACAGCAGGTGTCTGCAGGTGTCTGCAGGTGTCTGCAGGTGTCTGTAGGTGTCTGCATGTGTCTGCAGGTGTCTGCATGTGTCTGCATGTGTCTGCATGTGTCTGCAGGTGTCTGCATGTGTCTGCAGGTGTCTGTAGGTGTCTGTAGGTGTCTGTAGGTGTCTGCAGGTGTCTGCATGTGTCTGCAGGTGTCTGTAGGTGTCTGTAGGTGTCTGTAGGTGTCTGCATGTGTCTGCAGGTGTCTGCATGTGTCTGCAGGTGTCTGCATGTGTCTGCATGTGTCTGCATGTGTCTGCAGGTGTCTGCATGTGTCTGCAGGTGTCTGTAGGTGTCTGTAGGTGTCTGTAGGTGTCTGCATGTGTCTGCATGTGTCTGCAGGTATCAGCTGGTGTCTGCAGGTGTCTGCAGGTGTCTGCAGGTGTCTGTAGGTGTCTGTAGGTGTCTGCAGGTGTCTGCAGGTGTCTGCATGTGTCTGCAGGTGTCTGTAGGTGTCTGCAGGTGTCTGCAGGTCAGGCACTTACCGGCTCCAGCGGATAACCACGTACTAAATATGAGGAATTTAACAACATGGTCACGTTGCAGTTTACGTCCACGTCTGTCCAAAATGTCATCACGTCATCATTTTATCTTATTCGACATTTGTGTGAAAATTGTCATAATTAGCTTATGAATTCTTGCGTTATGGCCAAAAATAGTTTATCCCTGAATTAAATTTGAATAAATTCCCTCCAGGTGTTCCTGAGATATCTCTTTACAGGAACAGGGGGACACGTGTGCGAACGTACGGAAGGACAACCTGAGAACATGACGCCTCCGGCCACGGCTGTCACCGATGTGTCAATGACTGAATACTTTCTGTCTGCAGCGTTCATGTCAGATATGAAGTCTGGAATGACAGAGAACGATGTCCCCGTCTTTCTTCTTGGCCTTGAACTTAGAAAGAAGTGCCACTTCCATCTAGTCGGTGTTTGTATGAGGGAAGCGTGCGCTACGCTCCATCTCTGCCATCTTTCATCACCACTGATGTAACTGACTGCAGCAGTAATGAGCATATGTTCTGTCTTCAAGCCGCGCTGATGATCGAAATGTGACGCAGTAATATTCTTAAACCATTTAAAGGTCATCAACTTCACACTAATGGTGGACATGTTCTTATCCTGGCTTCCGTCTCGAGGCTCTCTGGGGTTGGTTAGCTGGCTGTTAAGTGTGATCACACAGCAAAGAGCACGGCTGGAAAAGTGAGTGAAAGGCAACGGATCGAATGCTGATTGCTGCATATATCTGACTATCAAACAGCAGCGTTTTGTTTTTACCCATTTAATGAACATGCCCTTTAAGAAAAACACATTCTGCAACAGAATAATGTGAGATAGCCACATTAAGTAGAGTAGGCCACAGTAGTTCAGAGTTTGATCATGAGTGGGACGTGTGCAGAAGAATGCAGCGCAAACAAAGTAAGGAGACGAAAAACAAGGAATAGGAGAAAAGATTCTAAATAATAAATATGTTGTACAGCGGTGGTGTGCAGCTCCGAGCGCCGCACTAATGAGCCCGTCGGGGGAGAAGAAGTGTGGATGAGAAATGATTTAGCGCCGACGTTCAGTCGACAGCATCCTCTCTGAGCGGATCGTTCGTTATAGAGGAGAAGAACCCGGTGATCTCCTGTATCTGCTTTATAATGAACTTCTGACCACAATCGTACTGAATTACGTCCACAGACTCGCTGGCGTGAAGTGGAACCTCACGATAATGTGTCACAAACCTCACGGTGAACTTAAAGGGTTTGTTTTCATGAGGTGTGCCGCTGAGCAGATCGATGGTTGTGGTTCTCACACCGAGCAGCAGCCGACACAGCTTCAAGTCGAAGCCGGCAGGAAACTGCAACGCAATCCTCCACAGGCCCAGTACACCCAGTACACCCAGTACACCCAGTACACCCAGTACACCCAGTACACCCAGGACACCCAGTACACCCAGGACACCCAGGACACCCAGTACACCCAGTACACCCAGGACACCCAGGACACCCAGGACACCCAGGACACCCAGTACACCCAGGACACCCAGTACACCCAGGACACCCAGTACACCCAGTACACCCAGGACACCCAGTACACCCAGGACACCCAGGACACCCAGGACACCCAGGACACCCAGTACACCCAGTACACCCAGGACACCCAGTACACCCAGTACACCCAGGACACCCAGTACACCCAGGACACCCAGTACACCCAGTACACCCAGGACACCCAGTACACCCAGGACACCCAGTACACCCAGTACACCCAGGACACCCAGTACACCCAGGACACCCAGTACACCCAGTACACCCAGTACACCCAGTACACCCAGGACACCCAGTACACCCAGGACACCCAGGACACCCAGTACACCCAGTACACCCAGTACACCCAGGACACCCAGTACACCCAGGACACCCAGTACACCCAGTACACCCAGGACACCCAGTACACCCAGTACACCCAGGACACCCAGTACACCCAGTACACCCAGGACACCCAGTACACCCAGGACACCCAGTACACCCAGTACACCCAGGACACCCAGTACACCCAGTACACCCAGGACACCCAGTACACCCAGTACACCCAGGACACCCAGTACACCCAGTACACCCAGGACACCCAGTACACCCAGTACACCCAGGACACCCAGTACACCCAGTACACCCAGGACACCCAGTACACCCAGGACACCCAGTACACCCAGGACACCCAGTACACCCAGTACACCCAGTACACCCAGTACACCCAGTACACCCAGTACACCCAGTACACCCAGTACACCCAGGACACCCAGGACACCCAGTACACCCAGGACACCCAGGACACCCAGTACACCCAGGAGCCCAGTACACCCAGGACACCCAGGACACCCAGTACACCCAGGACACCCAGGACACCCAGTACACCCAGGAGCCCAGTACACCCAGGACACCCAGTACACCCAGTACACCCAGGACACCCAGTACACCCAGTACACCCAGGACACCCAGTACACCCAGTACACCCAGTACACCTAGTACACCCAGGACACCCAGTACACCTAGTACACCCAGTACACCCAGGACACCCAGGACACCCAGTACACCCAGGACACCCAGTACACCCAGGACACCCAGTACACCCAGTACACCCAGTACACCCAGGACACCCAGTACACCCAGTACACCCAGGACACCCAGGACACCCAGTACACCCAGGACACCCAGTACACCCAGGACACCCAGGACACCCAGTACACCCAGGACACCCAGGACACCCAGTACACCCAGGACACCCAGTACACCCAGGACACCCAGGACACCCAGTACACCCAGGACACCCAGGACACCCAGTACACCCAGGACACCCAGTACACCCAGGACACCCAGGACACCCAGTACACCCAGGAGCCCAGTACACCCAGGACACCCAGTACACCCAGTACACCCAGGACACCCAGTACACCCAGTACACCCAGTACACCCAGGAGCCCATCTGTTTCTCATGGTTGATGTGTGTTGATGGAGGAAGTATTGAGGCATAAACAGTATAGTATGTACAGTTTGCATCCCTTCACATACCTGCAATGTTTCTGTACTTTATAAATCTGAAACGCATTCTTTCTCTAACATTAAAGTAAATTAAAGTAATAACCTCACCTTAAGACAACGTCACCGACTCATGTAACAGTGTTGGACTCGTGAAAAAAACAAACCTAAATCGAAGCAGCAGATCCGGAGATATCATGTTTTTATTCCACAAATTATTCTTTCTCGTCGATACCCGTCGCCTACATTTCCCACAATGCATCTCCACCGTCAACAGGTTGATCGGACATCAAAAGTAACAACATTACGGTTTTAATAGTCAATTTAAGTCGTTCTCACGCGTCTCGGCTGTCATCAACAGAGAAGTACAGAATGTTTAAGGTGCCTTGATTGACAGGAGGAGGCGGAGCCCAAACACTTATGAATCTTTGCCGTATTTCATCACTAAAATGTGACTTTTATCCAAAATTCTCGTAGGGATCCCGGGCTTCCAGAGATACAGATATGTCAGGCTGAATTCCAGGAGAATGTGCAAAACATGATGCACAAGACGTCCCAAATATTTCAATTTGATGTCATGCTGCAGCCATAACGCGGTATATCTCGGGTGTGAATACTTAACTTACTGTCAGCAGCATATACTGTAGCTTCGATTAAGTGCTGCAAGAGGCAGAAACAGGATATATATACGAGATACATTCTTCCTTTTTAAAGACATCATGAGTTTAGGTTAGAAACAGCTGGATTTGAGCAGCTGAGTTCATCCAGGACCTGCTCGCTGTAAGATATCAACATGTGAATAACACCGAGTGCAGGTCGGTGTTGTTAGACCTGGTGACCTGTGAGAGACCTGTGTGAGACCTGTGTGAGACCTGTCCAACTGATCAATACTGAAGGAGACTTTGAATAAATGTTCCAAACATGCCTGAAGGGGTTGAGATTCTTTCACCACCAACGCTTTAGCAACGCGTCGGAGGAAAGCAGCGACCAATTTACAATTCAGCATTCGGTCGCAGTCAGACTGGTGGACAATCATCCTTCTGGCATTATGTGGTTGAAGTGACCTCGCAGCATATAATGGAGTCGGACCACTTAGAGCCCCGTGCAGCGCGAGGCGTTCTCTGACAATGTAAAAATACATCTCAAGGCAGCGACGTGACAGCGTATAATATTGAGTCCACTTTGTCAGATACGACACTCCCCTCGTCTCCTCGCGATGAGCAAGGACCGTTTCATTTGTAATGAAGCCTCTGCCTCCCACGCCTAAATGGATGATGGACTTGTGAACTGTGAGCGGCACCAGGAGTTAAAAGGCTGCAAGAGAGACAGTCCTGTAATTAAAGTAGCGCAGGTTAGATCCCCAGACGACCCAAAGTGTCCTTGAGAAACACTCAAAACCACCAACTGTTGAATCACTTAAACCTTCACACGCAGACATTTCAGCAGCACGTGTGTGTGTGTGTGTGTGTGTGTGTGTGTGTGTGTGTGTCCTCCTGAACTGTTGGCCCTCGTTAACCTTTGTTTCTAGATTTCCTTACACGATAGAATATGTATTGATATCCGATGTGACTGGTTTTCATACACAAGTAACATCTCATTTACAGATGAGATGTGCCGTCCTCTCCTTCTCCACACATCTTAATGAACCATTAACCCTTTCCATGCAGATGTTTAGAAACAGGCGAGTCATGAGCCAGAGGTGGATCATTCTAATAGGATGAAGGGAAATACGACAGAGTTTCTAATACACGGAGAAAGATGCCACATACAGGAGGAAAAGATATCAATAATTTAGTTCTTAGTTAAGTATTTATGTTTATAAATTACATATCTATCTATCTTCTATATTATCTATATATCTCAATTCATCCATAGAGCAGGGCTCACAAACCGTTTTGATATAAAGTGCCATTTAAAAATAATTATAATTAATCAGCGTGCCATATTACATTAATATTACATTCATGTGTGACACCACATCAACATCTAAAGCTCCAATGATCTGTAATTATATTCCATCCATTTCAGCAACGTGCATAACATCTTCTATATTATATGATAATTATATATGAGAGCACAAGAAGGCTGCCATCGTCATGAAAACATCCTCCAAACCCTCCACCAATCGTCTTCATCAGCAATGACGAAGGCAGCGAGTACTGGCCAATCAGAGGCCGAGGGGGGCGGGTCTCCCTGGTGGGGAAAAAACAAACCAATCAAACTACCGTCAATAAATACCTTTTAATAACTTGCTAGTGTGCCATTGGTTAAGCTACCACGCGCCACTAGGTAGCCTTCTTCTGCTAACGAGGCTTTAAGGTGACGGTCTATAGATAGCGAACACTTTCTGCCTGCTGTCATATTTATATCTGTGTAGCTTTACAGATAGCTTTCCAGCATTGTTTAGCTGCATGCATGTTACGGTGCCCTGGTGTAACACGATGTACTCCTCTTATCTCCGTTTGAAGAGGTAAATAGGCGTCCTCGTTAGTAGAACATACCTTGAGGACCTTTCCACCCGGTCCGACCCCACATGAAGCACCTGCCGCCCTCCACAGACACCCTTGAGAAGATGAGGTGGTCAGTTCCCCGTTTCATTTGCCTTCAGTCATGCAAGGCTGCGTCAGTGTCTCCGACCGTCTCCCGGCACTAAATCAAAGACAGAGCCGGAGCGCCCAGCCGTGGCGGTGACTCCTCTTATGATATTCTATAGGACCTCGGTCATTGAGCGGAGGGAAAGGTACGGCCACGAAGACTTACAGGGGTCACAGCACCCGGCTCGCCTTGTGAATCACACTCACGTGTCAGTCACTTCTTTCCATCTCACTGAATTGTATCATTGAAAAGCTCATTAAGCAGCGACATTAGAGAGCGCGGTGTTTATTCTGCTCAACCTCCTCCAGGTTTGTTATCCAGCTGTGACAGTTTCCATTTGCAGGTGTTGGATACCGTTTCTGCTTCCTCTCCTCTCTCCTCCTCTCTCCCTCTGTGCGAACATGACAGAGAATGTCACCAGCCGCTGATTTGCAATTTCGTGCAACCCCAGCAAACGGCTGACGTTAAAAAGAGCGAGTTAGCTCGACGGCTTGAACTGCGCTGCAGCAAAAATAATCATTTTAAGAAGTGCAGACGCGTGGGAGAGTTTCCACGTTTGTATGAAAGCCATTCCAGATTCTTCAAATGACTTAAAAAAAGACTTTAATGCGAGTGTGAGGCGCTGCCAGGTTACTCTGTGGTCATGTGCATCTCAATGGGCAGAAGCGTGACACCAACACTTTCCATGGGAATGAAGTAAATACTTCATGCAGCTCAGGAGGCAGCAGCAGAATGATACAAAGTGTTGAGACTGCAAGTAATGCATTCATCAAGTCACTGACAGACATTTCATTAAAGGAGACAAACCAAGAGATTCAAACCAATGACTCCGATCAACCAGCTTTTCATCACGGAAAGGTCTGCAGCACGAGAGCTCTTCACCTGATGTTAAACTTCAACCTGTTCAGGTGTGACAGTGATGAAGTGACAACGTCTGAGCCAGGTATTCATAGAACATGATGACTGATGTTGGTGCGGACCGTCCTCAGTGCGTCAGGGTTTCACGGACCCTGTCTGCTTTACTTTATGGGTTAGCCTTTTTTGCAGCGTCATCACCATTAATATCTACACAAGCAACGTGTTTATGACGAGCACGTTCTTTATGGATCTAGCCTCTTAGTTTTGATCTCAATGTGCATCAGATTGATGTATTTAACTTTAAAACGCACATTAATGTATTCCAGGGGGAGCGAAAAGGGTCCGAGGTCCACCCACACAAGGAACCAACAAAGTCCTTTAACAACTTAGGTTTCACTTCGTGCTAAGCTAAGCAGTCCTCTGCCTTTGTTGGCTGCAGCTCCTCGGTTGTCTTTGTCTTAAGCGACAGTAAACTGAATGTCTTTGGGGTTTGAACAGATGGTCGCACAAACAAATGCAACTGTAAGATACAAACTTGGGTTCTTGGGGAATTCGGAAGACCGTTAGTTCATCGACAGGTGTGTAGCATCAGAAAGTCTTAAATGTGAAGATGCTAACTTCTTATCCGTGTTTGGATGCTGATCATAGTGATGTAAACCTCCGTCTTCCCTTGAGGTTCACAGCTGCTCATCACAAGCCGACTCATGGACCTGCTGCCAGATGTGGAGCTTCCTTCACCACTGGAAGAAATCTATAAACTCATGTTACACTAAAGTGCTTTGGTTAAAAGCATAACATGAGGATTTGATTATGTGTGTGTGTGTGTGTGTGTGTGTGTGTGTGTGTGTGTTTACAGGACTCACCCTCACTGTTTGGGGTCATAAATATTCATTTAGCATCTATCAGCCTTTAGGGATTAATCCCAGTACGATGGATAAAATACACAACACAAAGCTACACAGCCGGCATGTTGAGTCCATTATATACAGTAAAGTAGCAGGAATTGCCCACAGGAGACTAATGGCTTTTTATCAAGGATCCCTGGAGGGCTGCCGCTCTCCACCTCCAACAGCACAGCTTCCATTAACACCAGGCAGGTTTAGCTCAAGAGCACATATTTCTCCAAAACGCACCTGCTTTAAAAGTGAAATGAGTGACATTAGTGAGACAAACAGCCCACGCTTTGGTTCTATGATTTCCACAGAGAGCCACCTTCAAGACTGTGGTTGTGGTTGTAATGAAAGGCTTCTCTCTGCTTTTAATTGACGTAGTTGACACGATTGCATTTTTTTTTTGGTCATGACAATACAGCTATTAAATGTCACAGATGAGACTTTCTATAATAGGATCTGTAAAATGAGTTGAAATACAAAGTCCGGCCGTGTTGAGAAGGGACATTATGTCCAACGGCACACACTCGTGGCTCCAACGTGCCGCCTCGACACAATCTAGTTCATTAAGCACAGACGCTTTAATCCACATCGTGTTTCAACAGCGACAGATCAGCATCGACTGAACCACACACAGGTGTAGGTGTGACTCTCTGCTGCCCAACACAACCCACAGTCGAGTCTACTGCAGTAGAAAAGACTTTATATTGTATTATTTAATGGAAACGACACACGACACAGACAACAGCGAGTAGACCAGCTTCCTTCAGCATTTACATATACAGAGGTATCATATAGATAAACTCCACATTTCAATCGTTCCACATCCATTTAAAGCTCTCGGCGCATTACAGAAATAATAACTTATTTTGTAACAATTTAAAAAGAAATGTAAGAAGATATTCTGTTATTTCTTTGTCTGTTTCCGTATAGTTTTGTTTCTTGTATGTTTTGTGTGATTGTGTTGAAGAAGTCTGAACACACCAACATTCCCTCTTTACGAGCACCATTTGTTTCCCACCATTACAAGCAGAGACCTCTATTCTGTTCTCAGCGGTGTCCAATCTATCCTTCACTTTACCTCCCGCCTCCGTCCGGCTCTCTGCCTTTATTGTGCCGGCTGTGGTCTCGGAATTAAGCCCCAATTTAACACTTAAGATAATAAAGGTTGCGGACGATGACGCGAGGAAGTGATTTCTTAACTTGTACCGGCCTCCTGACACGCGGGACGTGTCCGACAATGAGGGTCATCAGAGTGATCGACGTTGTTTCAATTATTAAAAACACAAACACTACAAGCTTTGGATTTAATAGCACAAGCTGTACAACAGCTTATGATTTCAACAATATTTCACAATCTGAATTTTAGCTTCAAACCAGCAAAGAACTTCTTTTCAAATCATATTTCATTTAGATAATAAACTTCCTTTATTTGACTGTCAACCTTCCTGTCAGAAGTGCATGAATCAGCGTTTATCTTTATAAATGTCAGCGTTAACCGCTATCAGCTGAAATCACACTCTTCCTCTTCTGTTAACACCATAACTAATGTTCTACGGAAACTATATTTCCCTCGCATTAAACATGAAACATCAAGCCATAAAGATCATCATTCATCACCTGAAAAGACAAATTATTCATTTTTTAAAAAGCATTTTGTGAGCCAAGGTCATCACTCAGCGACTGTCTCATGAAAGCAGTGTAGTCACGACCAACAGGCCAACATGTCTGCACAGCAGGTGAAACACCGTTTGTTACCGTTCACAGACGAACTCAAAGAGAAGTGGATTCGCTCACGTCCACCTGTTTATCGCCACTGACTTTGTATTTGGGTTCACGGTCTGTGCAGCTGCACCAAGTGGAACGGTGTCGTCTGAGCAAAGCTTTAGAATCACAGCTTGAATAAACCTCGATACTGCTGGAGTGTGTTGAATACATTACAGCTGCTGATGGACATCAGTCACACACACAACGTCTGCTTCTGTGTCTTAGAACGTGTGTCTGTACGTTCAAACGTCTCTTCCTCTGTCTGAGCTAAATTGTTGTATAGCTTAAGCTACTGTAAGCTACTCTATCGAGTCCCCTTTGGTGGACGATCTACCTCGCTCCGTGAATAGATAACTGTTTGTCACGTTCTGTCTGTAAGTACTGACAAGAACAACAGTTAGAAATAAGATATCCATGTGAAGTTAAACGCCTTTAGCCACAGCTTTGACCTAAATGCTAACGTCAGCATGCTAACATGCTCAGAGTGACAATGCTGAGCAGGTAACGTCGGCCTCGTTCACCATCTTGGTTCAGCGTGTTAGCGTGCTAGCATTTGCCAATTAGCACTACACCCCAAGTACAGCAATGACATGCTGTTGGTTTACAGGTTATTTGGTGATGAATCTACGTTTTGACACAATGGTGGTGCTCGATGTACAAGTTAGAGGTGTAGTTATCACCAACGTTACTACAAGTCATCCTCAGGGGACCATGAATGTCTGCAACATACAAATATCTGCCTCTGTGGTGGCACCAGAGGAGTCTGGAGATCACCAGGAAAACATCCACTACTGAGAACTATAACTTCCATTATCACCAGCAGCATTATGAATTATGAGAGTCTAGTGCATACTGTAATGAACGACCATCTTATTACATCTCCAAGAACTTTAATAGATATTGACCCAACAATAAGTTTCACTCTGCGCTCAGCCAACAATTACCAAACAAATTAGACTCTGTGTTCCAGAGCAGCGCAGATGTTTGTCGTCTATTAGAAGCACAGATGACTCGTACTGGGAGTATACTGGGAGTATTGGGGGAAGTGTTGCAGAAATTGAGGGAAAGCCTCATTATCAGGTTGTTTTATTTGTGTTCAGCTTGTGAAACAGCATTTTAGATGAGCCAAGGACTCGGCCACGGTCCCGCGGTCAGCACAACGCTGTCCTTGGTATCGTCATGGGAAGCCGTGTATTCGGCCTTCAGTCTCTGTGAACCCCCCCCCCCCCCCCCCCACACCTCACCTGCGTGGAACTTTCCTCTCCGAAATTCACTAATGAGGCTGATTTGGGAGTCAATCAGCTGTATGGGGGGTTAAAATGGGCTTCTCACCTGTGGAGGCTGCCAATTCAACATCCTCACATCTTTGTGCGCCCGTCAGCCTCTCCGTTCACGTCGTGAAGCCGAGGCGACGGGTTGGTCCATCAAGTTGTGGCTACAACAAGAGAGAGAACTCCGAGTGGACGTTTCACAGCGGGGCGGCACACAAAAATAATTTCTTGACATCATACGGAAAAACTTCTTTTGAAAGTAAAACCACACGGCGACTAAATGTCAAAGTCTGACTCCAACACAATGAGCAGAACTCTGACTTTGAATGCTTTAATTTAAAGTCATTACTCTGCCGACCCTTTCGTTTCACAGCGTTCTCATTTATTATTCCTTTTCTAACGTATGACTATAAGTCTGCTGCCTGCATCGATGCAGTGCTCTGAAGGGGGGGGGGGGGGGGGGGCTTTATGGCGACTATAATACGCCGCCGCTCCCATTTCAATGGGTCACTATTCTATAAACTGAGCTCCATTAAGTCCAATAAACGAAATACATTATGATCCATCATCACTCTTTCTATTTTTGGCCTCTGCAGCCAAATAACTCCGGTCATCATTCCAATAAACCGAGCAAGTGAATCAGCAGCAGAACATCAGTTAATGCAGCGGCGTAGTGTAGGGAGGGGTGGTGTTGATACTAGTGGGGGGGGGGGGGGGCGTGGTTTATATCAGAGGAATAACTCATACACACAGGGGGAAATAATACGTGACTGGTCGTGATTATTTGAGTGGAGTCTCACTGGAAACACATCTCAGAGACATAAGAATCACAGCTTGTGATTGATATTCACTGAGGAGACGCTTACTGACAAAATTGCCAGTCTACGTGTTCTATTGAAATTCAGGCTTGGCCTAGTTCTCCCTCATATACATTTATATTGTTTGGGGCGGGGCTTGGGAACTTGGGACTTATCGTGAAAAGATATCATCTCATAAACAAGTGTGTGCGTGCAGGGAAGTACCGTTCTGTGTTCTTTGGTGCCGCGATATCTCTGGATGCCGAGAGAGAGAGACGGGCAATCTAGATAATTCTGCCCTGTAATCAGCTTTTTGTGTGCACTGCTGACAGCGGCATTACTGCGGAAGAAGTTCCACTACACGGCAAAGATAAACCCACGATTTCTGCAGAAACCTGCGATGGGAAAATCTGTGCGATCATGCGGAGAAAATGACACTGTAGGTAATTCTCTGTGCTGGATTCATTTTTTTGAAGAGAGTGGGCGAGTGTGTGTGTGTGTGTGTGTGTGTGTGTGTGTGTGTGTGTGTGTAACATGAAGGGAATGGAGGCCGGCTCAACGCTGTGTATGCACTACTTCAATTGCATATCTGCTCGTGTTCAATTTTAGTGATGTGATTTTGCAAAAGATGCCAAAATTAATTGAGGAGCTCAGCAGGCGGCGGTGAATAACAGGCTTATGATTTTATGTCTCGAGATTGAATGTGACTCGTGACGTGTAGTGAAGACATTGCCATGACTTCATTTGCTCTTTTAGACTAAAACATACTTCTTCTTTATACCTGAAACCGTTTCTTGGTGCTACTGCACGATCACAGAAACCTTTACTAGATGGTAGAACTAGGAGACACGATGTGTCCTGATACCTCTTGTCATCAGGCGTTTATTCTAAACCAGTCACACAATTAGCCTCAAATGTATGTTGAACCACTACAGTTCAACCCGAAGGCAGCAATACAGCAGAAATTAAATTGGGCTCGCACAGAATTAAACTGCTGTTGTACTGGTTTCAAACACAGCGCTGCGAGCAAATATCTGTACGCTCACTGCGACTCGACGTCTGTTCACTCGGGGAGTCTCCACGAGTCCTCGACAGATGGGGCTGCTTACAATCAGGAGAGAGAAGGAGAGGCAGACGAGGTATCCTGGTGATTTAAATCTATAAAAACAAAAGCTGAATATTGAGGATGAGATGATGAGCCCCAGTAAATAACAGTAAACATAAACCATGAGTTAAAACACATCAACAATCTTACAAATATGGAAATCTAATCTTTATATGTGCTCAACAAATTAAAGACACTTTGAGCAGTTTCCTCCTGAACTGCTTCGTGGACCTTGAGGTCGTGTTTCTCCGTGTTTCGATGGCTGGAATGTGATTGGATATTTATTTCCAACATTCCTGTTACACTGCGGACCAGCTGATGTGTTCAGGGACAATGAACAAAGCCGAGCACTGTCCTTGCCATAGCCTTTAGTTTTATATTGATTATGTTCATTGAGTCCATTTCCTAATACGGCATAAAAAGAACAATGCATATAATGTTGATTGAGGCTCATTACACTTCTCTACACAAAGCTGTTACATGTGTTCTGTTGTGAACCACAATATCCGTTTAACTGATTCCGCTTCATTATGACTCATTTATGAACCGATATGAGCAGAATTGTTGTGTTTTAGTGCTGGTACAGTATCGGTACAGAAGTAATATCTTAATCAGTATGCTAGAATTAAAATCCATCTGACTATAAATGACTATAAATGACTATAAATGACTATAAATGACTATAAATGACTAAAATCTTTTGAGACCTTTCATGAATATTAACGACTGTCACAAAACAAAGTGTCTCATTTCTAATTCCTTCTCCTGGTTAACTCATAAGAGCACTGAGTGTAAAGTATGCACGTGTTTTTTTAGAATCACTAATGTGGCGTAATGACCGAGTAAAGGCTCTGGATGAATAACCTTATCGAACCCCAACCGACGCACTACGAGCATGTGTGCTCCGGGCAGTAAGTGAAACTGAAAAGAACAGATTCAAGATGATTCAGCAGGAATTCAGGCTTTAATCCTTCAGAGCTTCTTTAAGAGCAATCACAAGAGAGCGAGTTAAACCGTGACACAGACACCGGTTTCTGCAAATATCCTCTATAATATATATATAAGTATATATATATATATATTATCCAATGTGTAGCCAATCTGAGAGAAACGGTGGGACTGAAAGGGTCTTCGGGAAATATTGATCTTTATGTAACTGCGTTGTGAAAAGCAGCAGCGTAGGAGGGATCCTGCATGGCTGCAACAGAGACAAGAGGCAACAATTGCCTGCAGCTTGCAAGCTTCTTTCCACTCAAAATGCTCTTTTCCTCACCATCTGACCATCTGACCATCTGACCATCTGACGACTGACGAACCCCCAAACCCAAACAGAGATTGTCCAACAGTAGCTCAGCAACCGCATCTAGGCGCTGACCGTCGGTCAAGCTTTGGATTTCTAAAAAGTTGAATTAGTAAACCTTCAAAAGACATTTTAGTGACAATTGCAAGTGACAAATAATGTCCTTATGTTTGAGAGCCCCCTCGACATGTTGCTATCGAAGCTTTCAGGAGGTCTGAAGTGTCAATCAAGGGCTCTCGTACCCTCTGAGACCCCCAGTCTCTCACACACTGGTTCTAGAAACATTAATAAGTCAACAGACTCATGAAGCTAACGTTAATGAGCTAATTACAGATGATGGAATTCGCTCATGACAGTTGTCCTTTCAGCCAAAATCAATGGCTGTCTGCTACAATGTCTTTTTATTTTGGGGGGCTCAGCACAGGGTCACCTCTGACCTGACCACAGCGCAGAGCGGTCACACCTGCAGTCGTTGAGCGATCAGCTGACCGGAGCGATGCGGCGGGCAGGTGCAGAGATCATTAGAAAACAATTCTCTTCCTAACGGAGACTGAACAAACACGGCCGTCTGCCTCCACCATTAAGGTGTCGGATGTGTTTAGCGCTGAAGGTCATTCCGGGAGCGTGCCCCGGACGCCGCGGCTTGACCCGGCGGCGCAGGTAGACTCGATTGAACCGCCACGAAATGAAAGCGATCACGAGCTGCCTGGTGTTGGCCGCCTCTCTGCTCATTCCTCACTTTGATCAGCCGCCCAGCGAACGCACCGGGGATGATGTGTGGCTGAAATTGAGCACATTGGTTTTGTCGGGGGCCAAAAAACCACACATCTACAAAAAGTACGCTTTTCAAAGGATGCTCATCTCTCCGTTGGCATGTGCAGTATGAGCTCTATTTTAGAATATTCCCTCAACACTTCATTTACTGTGTAAGAACTGCTGCTTCGTGGTTGCTTCACCCTCTCACTCCCCCCCCCAACACCTTATCCTGAAGACATGAGACAGAGCGACGGCGTACAGACCTGTGAAACCATGTAAGGCCAAATAAATCAATGTTCCCAAACTTCAGAGCTCACTACACTCCCTCGGCTGAGTGCAGATCACCCAGGAGAACGAGCCAGATGTTTCAGGGACGCCAGTGAAAATGGGAATACGAACACACACCAGTGGCTTTGCCTTAAAAACAGCACACTTGTTCTTATGGCCTCAATGAATACAAGGATGAGTGAAATACATGAGCTGAGGTTTGGAGGGTCAAATTAAACCAGATCCATCCAACCAGTTGACTGCCTTCGTGCTGCTTGTGAGGTGACATCATTCTGCTGCTTTGAGACGGACGACTGCTAGTTGTGGCTTCACTGGTTCCGCAGTGATGGCAGGACGACGAGCTGCACTGCTACATGACTGGCGGCTGATGTAGCTTGCAGGCTGATGGGTGACGCATGCGTGTTTGACAGACGGAGCTCTGGAACAAGAGCTCTGGAACAGGTTCCCCTGCTTAATAATAATTAAAAAAAGAACTGCGTGCATATAGATATATATGTTGTCTTAGAGGATTGTAGAACGCATGAGCTCGATAGCGAAACGCAAAGTAGCAATCCTCTGGAAAACATCTGGGATTGACTTTTCATTTCCATGTTTTTTTGCTCAACACGTCGACGGTTACGAAGCAAAGATGAAGACACTTGTTCACTGAGGCTGCTGAGGTTTGAGCATGTTGCTACGGTTACGCGGGTTGCTTAGCAACTTTGAAGCAAGCATCAATTTAGAACAGTGAATTAATTAAGAGGGTTAGAAGTTGGGTGTGGAGTTATTGTTTGAAACACGTTTGTAACCTGGAAAACAAAAAGCATCACGTTGTGTCTTTTAGCGGCTACACGTCATTCACAATGCTGCTGTGCAAGCGTCTGTCAAATACTTTGCTCAAATCAGAGTAAAAGTACGGTTTCAAGTTCCAGATTCAAACCCTGATACAACAGACACTGAATTATTTAGTCAGGAGTGTGTGTTGGTCGCAGGCCGGCCGTGCTGGACAGCTGCCAAGTTTCAGTGAAAAAACAAACTCCGCTGCCTTTAAAAGTATATCTGACCTCAAGTTCTCTCACATTGTTAGATCCGTGATGTTCGCTGCCTTGTGGGAGTCGCTGGTTTAGTGATGAAGTGTTGCAGTCGAGTCTCGCGGTGTACCCGATGTCCTTCAACCTGCCGTGCCTGCTTTAGTCCGACGGCCTCCAGAGAGTCGGTGTGAACTCGTTATCGCTCTGCTGAGCGTTGTGTGTTAAGGCGGAGAAAACGATGGCAAAACGAGAATAAAAAACGAGACTTTTTCTCACATTTCTTGTGGCTGCATTGCCTCACTGTTCACTGGAGCTACAGTGAGGGCTGCAATTGGTCTCTGTGCCGCTTCGACAATGGATTTCTCCCATTATGATTCAATATCATAAAAATGGTGGCTTTTGAAAGAAGTGCTTTATGTTTAAGTCTTAACGTCCCAGTGAAACGAAGGTTACAGCATCTTCAGCTTCTGCACTGTGTCGTATTAACCAGTGAAACTGAATATTTGACCGATGTACAGTTACAAGCGGGATATAAATCAAATCCTTCACATTTGATTGGACCTAAAATGTGGGCGAACTTAGAGTTTAGCGCGATACGGAGCTACAGAGGACTGTTGGGCTCCACACACACCTCCCAGACCATCACCTGTTGGATCAGGAGGATGACGAGGGAGGGATGAAAGAGAAACCGTTCCAATTGTCAACCGTTTCTGTGTCGCTGTAGGGCGGGCAGTGCAGGCCTATGAACACCACCAGGTCTCTCTCCATGCTGCCAGCACCTGAGCTCCTCGCTTTACGTCATCCGGTGGCAGTTCACCTGCATATAATACCCAAGCTGCAGTGACACAGGGCCGGTTTCCCTTGAATCAATCAGACCTCGGCTTCCCTTGCACGGCGGCTGGATTCTCACAAGATCAAGATCACATGAGAATCAATTTTGTCAGGCTTCAAGTAATGGGTTTGTGTCCCCGTAAGCCAGTGCACAGACCAGTCAGCGTCCTGTGAGGAAGCCACTGACACAGACAGGTGACTGTTCCATACAGCAATGGCGGCTCCTAAAGAGGTTAGCGTCCATGCTGCAGTAGCATCAGTTATATCAGAATTGGAGAGGATTTCTAGAGTACTTAGAGTTTGATTGACAGATGGTTCATCCAATCACCTGTCATGTGCTTCTTTGAAGGCGCCTGCAACACTTTCCCAATCCTCTGTTAGCTGCTACGACCCACCAATGATGAAGTGTGTTCTTTTAGGGCCGCTGTGGCTAGTTAGTCTCATTTGATTGGATGCATTTTAGTTAACGCCCCCAGGTGCTGTCTGAGTCGTCATACACTTTAAAGTCATTTACAGAAGAGACTAGATCGAGATTGATGGGGATTGTGATGTAAAAGCCCACATCCTCACAGGAGCTCTGGCATTCTGAGTTGGCGTGGAAGGACGTCAACCAAACTGACTACTATTGAAGAGTTGGCTGGAGATATTATGTCATGACATGCGGTTATCAACATTGGCCACAACAGTAAGCTAAACAAGATACAATGTATTTGCAATGTCTCATCATTTGTCAAGTCTTTCACGCCTCCGATTTTCCTCTTTTGTCCCTAAACACCATCTTCTTAAGCAGAAACGTCAGAATTGTCTTAAAAAAGAGGAGTATTCCCTTGGACTCTCTTCGAGGGTTGAGTGAAACGTCACCCAAATGAAGAACGGCAGCGATATCCAGCCAGAGGACAGCTTCCTCACTCTCCCTGTTTTTCTGAGCTCAATAAATCACCTCAAGGTTCCTCTGTGATCCTCCGTGTGGCAGTGGAAGGGGATTTATCATTCTCAGATAAAGGCTCGGTCCTCGTCAACGTTCGCTTTCACCCTCGGCTGGGAATTTATGAGAACCGGTAGCATTGTGTGTGTGTGTGTGTGTGTGTGTGTGTGTGTGTGTGTGTGTGTGTGTGTGTGTGTGTGTGCGGCCCACCTAGTTACACAACAGAGTGCAAAGGGCTGCACAACAAGACAATCCATTGTGTCCACGCTATTCATTTCTACTCCCGAGGACGTCGTTCAGACGCAACACAAATGATGTCGCGCGCAGTCATTTGCAAAGGCGCAGTTCACTCTGCTGCTCTTTGAAAGATGAGAAGCTGAGTGTTAATCAAGTGAGCAGGAAAGTTACTGAGGAACGTCCCACTGTATTACTAAATGACCTTCTATAATCACAGAGTGTAAGGCATTACCAGTATGGAATTACAACTGTTCATTCACATCCACACTTCTTTAACTCTGGTAAACTGTCCTCATATGGCGGTTACATGTTATCTGCAGTTTAAATAAATGCCATCTTAATGAAAGTCCCATTGCCTAATTAGAGCTGTTAGAGCAACAGAATTAGCCTCTCTAATGCTTTTAGAGCATACCGTCAAAAATATGAACAGTGAATTACAATTTGGAAAAATACAAAGACAGGCAAATCTACAAAGATGAATACCGTTCCCTCTGTTGTTTAGCTTGTAAACAGAAATAAGGAATGTTTGTTGGAGGAATGCATGAAATCAATTCATGTCAGAATGAACAGGAGAAGATTGAAAGTTGCATTTCGTTACACAAACAGACAATATGAGACATAACTGGTAAGTTTTATTTATATAGTTTTCTGATTCATGAAAAGACCAAAACTAACTATGGATGTATCCTCCTAACAAGTATAGTGTGTTTCTGATGTCTGGTATCTCTTCTTCCTCTGAGCTCCATTAAAACCACACCAATGAGCCTCACTGTTGCACTGGGTGACATGTTCCTTCACTCCCACCAACCATCGGACTCAATCCCAAATACACCGTCCTTCTACCACAAATACTCACTTGAGCACCAAATGTGGATTAAACTACAGTGGCCACCTGTTTCTAGAAATATACCGCATATAAGTTGAAAAGTATCAAGAGGCAGACATGTTTTTGGTCCTTTCGTGGGATTTGTTGACAATACTTAGAATATAGAATAACACCTTTAAACTAATGTAATTGCAGCTGATGTGAGACTCCAAGCATCTAAATTAAATCGTGTTACTGGTGCCGATGTCAACGCATTGAAAGAAAAGTGACGTGCAATTACAAAATGATGAGATAAAGGTGAGAGAAGCAGCCCTCGCTTGCAGTGAGCTGTCACAAAAAAATAATTACTGGCATGGAAGTGAAGCACGTTAGGGTTACTCAAACTTTAGAAACTGCTTCTCACGAGCCACTTGTGCTTCGAGAGCTAATGATTAATGCATTATAGGGAGGTAAACATTCCCAAAATACATTCCAGACTTTCTGCATAAAAGCCCTCATTTAAAGAATGATTTAATTCCCCTCCATGTTGGTTTCTTCTTCTCTAATAATGGAGGATCATTTGCCACAGACCACCAAGCGTACGCTGCCTCCTCGTCCTATCATGTGCTGTTGCGTTCTTGAAAAGAAAGACCTTCCCTGCTCATTAGCCGATATCCTGAGGTACAGCCGTCTCTATTTTTGCTTCTGTTGTTGACCTCCGGGTGCTTTAGCCACCCCTCTCTTTGTTTACTCTCTTCTCATTCCTCCTTTCCTCACAGACTCAGTTCATCCCTCGATTCCCTTCCGTCGCCTCTGGGCAGACGGTGGATCTTTTTCTATCCCCCCCAATAAAGCTCTGTCCACGGCACCGCATGTTGATCGTCCGACGCTGTATCCGTATCAGGTAATGCTGTGTAGAGCCAGGAATCAGCTTCCTAGGTTTGATGAATGTTACACGACCGATACGGTGACTGTATGAGGCCATAGGGGGAATAAAAGCCTCCTCGGAGCACTGAGCTTTTCATCTAGGATGCGTGATCATCGATGTCGTCACTCTCTGTCTTTGCTCCGGTTTGGTCAGCTAAAAGGCTTCATTTTCCATCCTGCTCTTATTGTTATGACAGTGGGTTGTGTTTTCTGCTGACTCAGTTTACTCTCTGCCTCATTGAGTCATATCTGCTGATCCACTGGAGGGCCGCAGGACCTCGCGCCACGTCTCACGATCAAAGGGGCTTGACCATCAGCAAAACAGCAACTTTGGCCAACTCCGGTAGGCTGACATCAGATCTGTTTAAACTCGTACCGACACTTCTGCGAGCGTGGATACAGCAGGTGAGTCACAGCCCCGGCTCCCCGAGGGTTTTGCTTTGTATGCCGTTCGTTCTCTTAATTAACTTCGGTTTTAATACGACACGACAGTTCAGTCAAATTTCCACTCCGATGTGAATTCTCCACGGTGAAATGAACTCTGCTGGCTCAACAGCTACGTACAGCAGTCACCATCCAACATGTTCCTAAACATCCCCATCAGGGTATGACAGAAGGCTCTTGTTCACGTGGAGCTGAGCCGCATGGCGTTAACCCCTCGCCCACATCCACCGAACGCAACATTAACCCCAAGGCACCAAGCGGAACGGACGCCTGAGATGCTAAAACAGTCCACGGTGACATTTGATCCGTTTTAAAAAGGGCTCTCTGTTCATGGGAACTGTTGACGGTGAACACACTCATTTACATCTAAAGGTCGCTGTAACGATAAACTCATCCACACATTGCACAGTAGGTTGGCCAGAAGAGCCAACGGTTCCTATCCTGACCCACTCCGTAGCTCATCCGGAGGAGCTGAGAGATGTGCTTGCTCAAGAGCTTTTCGACAGTGCGGAGATATAAAGTGAAAAGAAAAGTGAAAGTTGGAAGTTTCCAGGTGTAGCCGTTGGAAAGGAGCGGCATGTTATGTAAGCTGAAATCTGAAATCTAAGGGAATTTAATGCATAATCAAGATGCAAACTCGGGAAACACAGACTGCAGCGTCTTAAAATATGTCGAACATGTTGGAAAGTTAGAAAGGTGATGAAGAAGTCGGCTGTTGCTGTACTTCATCAGTACCACAATATTAGTGTTTGATAGGAAATGTGTGCAAATTCATTCACACTTACATTACACATTCATACGTGTAAAATAATATATATATATATCAAATAACAAACGTTAGCTTTGAAATGTGTATTGTTAAAATTGATTGTTATACTGATTGTACATTTTAACTCACATTACAGCCATTCAAAAACACATACATGTAACCTGGCTAAAGAAACGATAAGTCATAATTCATATAAAGCAAGTTTGAATGCCCTGTAAGTTATATCAAATTTGTGACAGCCAAACTTGTAAATTGTTTATAACGTTTTTAATAAGTTATAAACTATAATTGATCTAGAAGAAGTTGTCGTTCAGAGTTTAAATGTCATGGTACTAGACATTCTGGCGCATTAGCATTTAAACACATCGTGCTAACATTCTAATAAAGCATCATAATGAGACTTAATGCAGCCTCCTTTGACGTTAGCCGTTAGCTAACCCCGGCTGCTAACAGCTAACGTTAACTAGCTCTCCTCTAGTAGTCTTTTCAGATTTTAGACGCCGTTAGTCTCAAGTCCTCTGGCCGTCACGTTTTCTTAATTTTGTCATCGACTTGGAGATATTAGTTCTCCTCACATCCTTAAGTGAGAGATGTGGGGGGGGGGGGGGGGGGGGGTGCTCTCTCTACTTTGCCATCTCTGGGATTTGAACTGGCAACCTTCTGGTAAAAGAACCCACTGTTTCCCCCGTCACGTTACTTCTGCCCTCATTAAATGACCCAGTAATAGTGGTAGCTCTGCTCACACCCACAGTAAATGGGAATATATTGGAGATGATGAGGGCATATAAAGGGGAGAGTTTGGAGGAAGGGCAGACCTGACTCAGCAGAATTGTTCGTCAGTGACCCAGACTCCTGAAAGTGGGTCAAAAGCGCACACCTCAACCCCCCATGCACCATGCAGACAGTTAGAGCCTATGAATTCATAACCGTAGATGAGCAACGTGCCATATGGCTGGCACATTATCATAATATGTAAATTGAGATGGCGTAATTACGGTCGGCCGTAGAGGTACAGCGTTTAAGGCCAGTTTGTGCCTTAAGTATCGACTCTAGCTCAGCACGGCGTGCCCCCCAGCACACGATTATAATTCTCCCCCCCGGTAGAGCCCAAAATACTTCTCCTCCGGCAATTCTAAAACAGGTAACAGTCTCAGCTGCTAATCCTTTAAATGTGAGGAAGAGATGCTTATACATATTCATGCATATTAATGCACTGCTGCAACCCGAGCTGACAGGGGAGCTTATTAAATTCTGGTTCTTTAAAACCACCGTGACATTCAGGAGTCTAAATCCTTTCCTAACCTTGTTAGCTCGTGTAAATAACAACCGTGTGGGGGAATCGCAACGCCGCGCCCCTCGACACAAGCAGCCAAATGAAGATGTGTTTTGGCATTTTCATCCGGGACAATCACTCAAAACACAACAGGGGCGAGTGTACTTCCACGCATGAAAATCAGCTGCAAAAAATAAGAAGAAAAGTACGGTCTGTGGAAATAATACTAATTAGTAACTGTGACCTGTACGAGTCACAGCTGCTCAAACTCAATGGAAGACATTACAGTTGTGTGTCCAGTGTGAGTAAACTAAGTTACACAAAGACCTAGATTCTGGAGCTAATAAAGTAGAACAGCCTCGTAATGAGGAGGTGCTTCCAGAGGGCACTTCATAAATGATGCTAATCTGCAGACAAAATAAAGTGACGCTTAATTTAGACGGAGTGAGGTCCAGAGGGACCAGGGAACATTTCACTCTCACCCCCCCGGACACCACAGTGGAGCTTCTGAAGATAAAACCAAACAGGAAAAGACAGAAACCAGAGATAAACTTCAACTCGCGTGTTTGCCTTTGACAAGTTGCTGGTGTTTGTTTATTCATCTATTTATGGTTTGAAGTTTGGTCAGCGGGTCGACCAGAGAGAAAGCTGATGGCGCATGCTGAGGTGAGTCAAAAGCTCAGAGCAGCAAACAAGACTTCTGCCTCATTCTGTCTCATTCTGCGGCTCCACGAGGTCAAAAGGCTCCGCGGAGCCTGCAGGGGATCTATCGTACACTTTCACTTCTCCACGTTCGTTCATCGGGCGGCTCCGAAATCCAAACAGTCAATGAGCACTCGAGGGCGCCTCACAAGTAGAAAATACAAGCAAACCGTTTATAGTTCGCTACACTTTACAAAGCAGAATGTCTTCAAGCGACTCTTCGATAGAGCCGAGATAATACGATATACTTCAAGAGCAATTATGTGACTCTATGCTGCGAGAGAAACATGAAAACGTGAGGGTGCAATAGTGTTAGAAAGAGACTTCCCAGGAACCGGGACCAGACCCAGGAACCGGGACCAGACCCAGGAACCGGGACCAGACCCAGGAACCGGGACCAGACCCAGGACCAGGACCAGGACCAGGACCAGGACCAGACCCAGGAACCGGGACCAGACCCAAGAACCGGGACCAGACCCAGGACCAGGACCAGACCCAGGACCAAGGACGGTTAACATTGTATTCAGTCCAATCACAGGGAATCTGCACATTTTAAACTATATTTAATGCTTTCTAAGACATTTAATCATGCTTCCACAGTATAAACGCATGTTTTAAATGAATCACTAAATTAATCTCTACTTGCATTCAGCTGACTACAAAACAACTCGTCAACACGATGACTTATTTCACTTTTCCTAATTGTCTGGACGATATTTCAGCACTCGATCCCAGATTCTATCTGTGCTTGTTTAACGAGCGTAGAATGATCAGTACGTTTTTTATTTACTTCCTGGTTCCTGTTTCCTTCAGGGGAACAACACCAGCGCAGGTGGCTGTCTGTTGAGAACCAGGCCAAACATACCAACAGGCTAATTAAATTGGAAAATAACAGACTGCACAAAAGATGTTGTATTAAATCTGTGACATGTATTCCTGTGGGTGAGTGTCTCGTGGGTCTGCATCAGCAGGTTTATGTGCACATACAGGAGATTTGACTGCATTTTTCTCATCTAAAATGAAAGACCTATATATAAAAACTGCCTTAATGCCGCAGATACCCTGAATCTGGTGCTGTATAGGGTCCCGGGTCTGCGTGTCTGAGTGGATTCACTATCAGCTTGGATCACATGGTGCCTCACTACCTACAAGGACTCTCAGAACAGGTATTTCTACCATCACGCTGCTGCCTGTGTGGGTGTTCTCTCTCGGTCTCTTGCTTCAGGTCTAATCTTCCTCAGGTTTGTTGGGGCTGTGTGGGACTGGGACTGGGACTGGGACTGGGACTGGGGCTGGGACTGGGGCTGGGACTGGGACACCACACCTAGGGGACTATTTTCACCTGTGGATGGATACACATTTGGTGAGAAAGGTCGTCAACACGATACTCAGAGCGGGACGGAGTGCAGCCACGCGGCTCTTGAAATGACGGCCGCTTGCAGCTAATGATGCTAACTGCACAACTGAGCTAACGGTGTTTACCGGTTTTGGTCTTTTCATGAGAGTTGTTGACAGTAAAATAAGATATGATATCAGAGGACATCACAGCTTTCACATGAAACCAGCACTAAAATCATTGTTGCTATTTGAATCCACAGACGATGTTTTCTTCAGGACCCTAAAGGCTTCATGAACTCTGACTGAACTTCCACGAACATCTCTCACACGAAGGTTCATCACTGCACTCTTCATTTTCTCATGCGAGACGCCCTCAGGCCTCCGCTCGCTCCTTGGATTGATACAAAAAAACTCCTGATGAACCTTTGGAAATGTCAAATCAAGACGTATCTGCGGTGGTATCTACAAATGAAATGCAATAATTGTCCCAGTGGCTTGAGAATCATTACGGGGGTTTAACTGTTCATAATTCAGACTCTATAATTGCATTTTGCAGGGGGGCTTTGCTTTCATTACTCCTGTTAAAGCCACATTCGACATGCCTGTGGAACAGAAAGGGATTTGTACAACTTCACAATGAAAAGGATATTAACTATTCAGTGGATTTGATGGCTGTTATGCCGTAATGAGACCAATTTCGGTGGGCAAATTGACAGCAGAAGCAGTACATCCGTCCCAGGCCCGTGTAAATGAATACCGACTGTTCTCAGGACGATATATTGTTGTATAATGTGACACCTTGTTGAGCAGTGAATCACCAACAATCGCACAGTAAGCATCACCGATTGCATTAAGACATTCAGCTGCACAGAGAAATAATCAATTGTTTATTTATTGAGACTAATAAACAGATAAACAAAAAGATGATATTGTGGAGCCAGGAAAGCAGAAGCATCTCTACCTTCAGGGCCCACTTGAAGTCGGCCTAATGGCGGTTTACATCAACGCTAATCTGGGAAACAGCCGGCCGCTGACAGCTAACCAGAGCAGCGACCTCTCAGCAAAAATCCTCACTGCAGTCTGAAAAACGCTGACTTACAGTACATTTAACTGTTATATAGCACGGCAAGTTGACTAAGAACACAGTCTAATTCACTGCGTTATGGCCTGAGGGAGAAACACACACACACACACACACTGCGTAGTCTTAGACAAATATTGCACCGTTAGCCACCAAGCAGTTTTGGGAGAGGGCAGGGTTTCTGTGCTTCTCTGGCAGCAGACTTTCTTTTATCTGCAAAACAATGAAGGGTGTTTACAATGTGTACAGTGTCCTGCTGTTATTACAGACATGTCTGTGCTAACCACGACCCCGAACTATATCTATATATCTATAAATTCATCTTAGCTTATTGTGTTAGCATGCTAACACTAGCTAATTAGCACTTAAGGCCGCATGATTGGCCACATTTAAATGTTGACCTGATGATGCCCCTCGATGAAAAGTCAAACAATCACCAAAGTCAGTGGGATTCATCCTCTGGGGATCATGAACATCGGTACCAAATATCAAACCAATCCATCCGCAGACTGTTGAGATATTTGAGTCCATAGAGCCATACTGCCAGAACGGCTTAACACTATTATCTTGTGGTCTATATATCTTTTTACTGACACAGCGGTTTAATTAAAGCACAAACAGGTCCAGAAGGGTGGACTGTAAAGTTGTACTGTATTGCAGACGACAAGTGAGTCCTGCAGATCCCTGCAGTGCAACCAGACAAGTGTAGCCACGGACCTGTAATGAAATAAGAGCTTTTACTAGGAACTGAGACAGTTCTCATCCATATATTTCTCTCCTTTGTGCTTCCTTGTATACATTTTTAGAGCAAAGTGATAGTTCGAGTCTTTGAAAAGATACTCGTGAGGGGAGCACTTTGAGCATAAAAGAAAACGATCAGAAGTTGTAATAAAGGATGTTCGTATTAAACAAATCGATATATACACAGCTAGAAGAAGCCTTTCTGGTTCTATAGAGAGCACGGAACAGGCTGTGATCCCCAACATATACATGAAGGATATACGCAGCGTCACTGTGACTGTTATTATTATTACCACGTTTAAAATGTCTCCATCTACGTTTTCAGCGATTCTAAATGAGTGATTAATGTGTTAATGTGTAATCTGACACCCTCAGAAGACGAACGTGGTTACTTGTGACATCTTCCAGGACTTCCTGTCCGTCGGAGACGCAGATTCATGAAAACGTTGTTCTCAGATCCATTAGACACCTCATTAGGCACAAACAGCTGAGGGCTGCAGCTCCACGACGCTGCAGATTCATACATGTAGAGCAGTAAACAAGGACCAGCGAAGCTATTGTTCTCCAAAAATATCCTTATTGAATCAGACTCGTTGCTCCTTCATCACAGCGGCAAACCGGCCAGCGCTCGTTCAACAGGTCGTAGACGTGCAACGGATCATAAAAGATCCCCGATCATCATTGATGATCCGTATTGTTGTTTGATTATAGCAGCTGGTCTACAAGTCTGTCAACAATAAACCATTCTGAATGTCTTTTTACTTCACTTCCTGTTCATAAACAGGGAAATTAAAGAGGTAATTGAATGATTTGACACTTGAGGATCAGTGTATCAGTCGTGATGAGCTCAGTTGTAGAATGTGATCGTGTCTCTGGAGAGAATCACCCATCAGGGTCATCTTAATGTGATCGTGTCTCTGGAGAGAATCACCGATCAGGGTCATCTTAATGTGATCGTGTCTCTGGAGAGAATCACTCATCAGGGTCATCTTAATGTGATCGTGTCTCTGGAGAGAATCACTCATCAGGGTCATCTTAATGTGATCGTGTCTCTGGAGAGAATCACCGATCAGGGTCATCTTAATGTGATCGTGTCTCTGGAGAGAATCACCGATCAGGGTCATCTTAATGTGATCGTGTCTCTGGAGAGAATCACTCATCAGGGTCATCTTAATGTGATCGTGTCTCTGGAGAGAATCACCGATCAGGGTCATCTTAATGTGATCGTGTCTCTGGAGAGAATCACCCATCAGGGTCATCTTAATGTGATCGTGTCTCTGGAGAGAATCACCGATCAGGGTCATCTTAATGTGATCGTGTCTCTGGAGAGAATCACCGATCAGGGTCATCTTAATGTGATCGTGTCTCTGGAGAGAATCACCGATCAGGGTCATCTTAATGTGATCGTGTCTCTGGAGAGAATCACTCATCAGGGTCATCTTAATGTGATCGTGTCTCTGGAGAGAATCACTCATCAGGGTCATCTTAATGTGATCGTGTCTCTGGAGAGAATCACCGATCAGGGTCATCTTAATGTGATCGTGTCTCTGGAGAGAATCACCGATCAGGGTCATCTTAATGTGATCGTGTCTCTGGAGAGAATCACTCATCAGGGTCATCTTAATGTGATCGTGTCTCTGGAGAGAATCACCGATCAGGGTCATCTTAATGTGATCGTGTCTCTGGAGAGAATCACCGATTAGGGTCATCTTAATGTGATCGTGTCTCTGGAGAGAATCACCCATCAGGGTGATCTTAATGTGATCGTGTCTCTGGAGAGAATCCCCGATCAGGGTCATCTTAATGTGATCGTGTCTCTGGAGAGAATCACCCATCAGGTTCATCTTAATGTGATCGTGTCTCTGGAGAGAATCACCGATTAGGGTCATCTTAATGTGATCGTGTCTCTGGAGAGAATCCCCGATCAGGGTCATCTTAATGTGATCGTGTCTCTGGAGAGAATCACCCATCAGGTTCATCTTAATGTGATCGTGTCTCTGGAGAGAATCCCCGATCAGGGTCATCTTAATGTGATCGTGTCTCTGGAGAGAATCACCCATCAGGTTCATCTTAATGTGATCGTGTCTCTGGAGAGAATCACCCATCAGGGTCATCTTAATGTGATCGTGTCTCTGGAGAGAATCCCCGATCAGGTTCATCTTAATGTGATCGTGTCTCTGGAGAGAATCACCGATCAGGGTCATCTTAATGTGATCGTGTCTCTGGAGAGAATCCCCGATCAGGGTCATCTTAATGTGATCGTGTCTCTGGAGAGAATCACCGATCAGGGTCATCTTAATGTGATCGTGTCTCTGGAGAGAATCACCCATCAGGGTGATCTTAATGTGATCGTGTCTCTGGAGAGAATCACCGATCAGGGTCATCTTAATGTGATCGTGTCTCTGGAGAGAATCACCGATCAGGGTCATCTTAATGTGATCGTGTCTCTGGAGAGAATCACCGATCAGGGTCATCTTAATGTGATCGTGTCTCTGGAGAGAATCACCGATCAGGGTCATCTTAATGTGATCGTGTCTCTGGAGAGAATCACCCATCAGGGTCATCTTAATGTGATCGTGTCTCTGGAGAGAATCACCGATCAGGGTCATCTTAATGTGATCGTGTCTCTGGAGAGAATCACCGATCAGGGTCATCTTAATGTGATCGTGTCTCTGGAGAGAATCACCGATCAGGGTCATCTTAATGTGATCGTGTCTCTGGAGAGAATCACCGATCAGGGTCATCTTAATGTGATCGTGTCTCTGGAGAGAATCACCGATCAGGGTCATCTTAATGTGATCGTGTCTCTGGAGAGAATCACCGATCAGGGTCATCTTAATGTGGCCGTGATGACTACGAAGGCCCGACAGGAGGCCGGTGTTACAAACGTGGGGTGTGTTTGAAAGACGTGAACATTTAGAGTCAAACAGAGAGATACTCCCTCGTTCGTCCCTGATGGATTCACGTTTTACTTTGTGAAATTATTTATCAAATTTAAATTTCTAATTTCTGTCTTTAATCCGTCTCTTGAGCGGGGATGGGTATTAAATGGCCTCGGGGTCTAAATGATCAAATACAAATGATCAAATGATAGTATCGATACGCTCGGATGTTATCGGCTTTTTAATGTGTCATTTATCTCCACGCTGCAGTGAGCTCCTCCAACTACTTACTGTCATACTTACTGTCATACTTATTGTCACAACACCTGCTCAACACGCATTAACATGTAAACGTGTAGAAAAGCAATAATTCAACCTGCTCCGTCAGTCTGTAATCACAGCAACATTGTTTGAACTAATAGCAATTTGTTCCAAACACACACAATAAGCGGCGCTCTCCCTCCGTCTTCTCTGCTTGAATGAAGCCTTCATCGTCCTGATGGGATATTGATACCTGATGAGTCTTCAAACCTCTAACCAGGGCTCATCTCAACAGAGCAGTGAACACACGCAACCTGCGCTTTGAATCGTTCTCCTTCGTCGTGTGTGGATTTAGTGCAACGCGGCCTAAAAGAACCCAGACGGGCACATCGGAGACACTCCTCCAAGCTGAGCTCTGATCTCAAATGAAATCCTCGTCTACGTTTAAAGGATTTTGCAGAAGAGTCGTATTGATTGACATCTTTATCCGTACTACATAAAACAGGTCGTGACATTTTGTTGTCCTATAAAAACATCCTCAGGACTGTTCAGAGGTTTGAAACAGCAGGTTAGGGTCCACATCAAGACACGCAGTGTTCCTACTAGCTGCTCATGAAGATGAATAAATCAATCAGGTGTCTCACACACACACACACACACACACACACACCAGTGGAACGCCCACGTATGCACCCAGCAGCAGGGAGCTCCGTTTACACACAGAACGTCAGCCTCGGAGATTTGTTAAGAAGGTGGAAGATGATGCACGTTGTGCATTTTAATCTTTTTTTTTTAATTCAACAACCTTTTTTCTTGTAAACCATTAATTCTTATAACTATTTACTAGCAGATTTGTATTCACTAGTGACCCGTTATCAGGTTTAAGAGAAGGTATGAGATGAGAGATTAACATCCCGTTAACACACGCACCTCCCCGTTAACACACGCACCTCCCCGTTAACTCACGCACCTCCCCGTTAACACACACACCTCCCCGTTAACTCACACCTCCCCGTTAACTCACACACCTCCCCGTTAACACACGCACCTCCCCGTTAACACACACACCTCCCCGTTAACACACGCACCTCCCCGTTAACACACGCCTCCCCGTTAACTCACACGCCTCCCCGTTAACACACACACCTCCCCGTTAACACACGCACCTCCCCGTTAACACACGCCTCCCCGTTAACTCACACATCTCCCCGTTAACACACGCACCTCCCCGTTAACTCACACCTCCCCGTTAACACACACCTCCCCGTTATCCCTCCCACGCCTGCAGCTTGTGGCTGCGCTGCACATCATTTCATGAAGTACTTCGTTTGGACGGTTATTTTCTCCCGAGCGCAGCAAAGTCGTTCATTTCCTGAGTGATGCGTTTTCCGATAATTGTACCGGAATCATGCTTCAATACAACTAAAGCTAAATGATGATCCAGAAATACACGTACATGTCTTAGTGAGCGCACGAGGAGAGGAGAGGGGGGTTATGGGTAACGACGGGCCACAGAGGCTCGAAGACCAAAACAAACCTGAACATTTGAAGGATAAAAGAATACATGCAGCACATAAGTAACATTCTTAATCTTAATTTGCAGCAGAGACGTTTAGCAGGAAACAAAATGCCTCCTGAATTAGTAGTTGATCTATGATTCTTGCAATTCTTTGGTTGCATCGACATGGTTGAATGCACTTATTGTATAACACTTTGAGTTAAATGTAATGTTTAAGAGGAAGTGCTGCACATTTAAAATCATTCTTTAGGTTTCATCTGGTTGCCGTGACTTCACAGAAGCAGCCGGTGTCCTGGTGAGACCTCCGGTTAGCTGCTGTTGTGTCGTGTCTCAGACACGTCTTCTCTGCTGTAAGTAGCCAGAGCCGGGAGTGTTGGATGCAACACCTTCTCATGTTTTTGTCTTTACACATTTCGTTAGAAAAACGACATGAAAGCACCTTTCTGAGTCTCTGCCCACAGCCTGCCTTCAAAAGATTTCGTCTGTCTTTGTGCAGCTGTTAGCGGAATAACACCATCATTACCAGGACACACGTGTTTGTGCTCGTTCTGCTTCCTCTTCCATTTTGAAAAACACAAATGATCATCTACAGCATTGTCGTGGTGAGAGTAGACCTTGATGTGTTCTCAAGACTCGTGGAGGACCAGCCATCAGTTAGCAGCGTTGCTGTGACCTGAGGTAGCTGATGTGGGTTGTTTTCAGGCTGCAAATCCACATAATGATGTTTTCTACTCCTCACAAAGAGCTGCTCTGTTTACATAGCACATCTTTAATATTTCAGTACGGTTCTGATCTGGGAGAGCGTACAAGAATGTTGCACAGAAGTCATTTTCCTCCGGTGCTTCGATGAATAGGTGAAATGATAATTGTGTTACGGAGCAATCTTCTGATTCCTAAATCGCTCATTTCTTCTCTCAACAGATTAAAAAACAGCAGCACTACTCAGCAGCGACTTCACAAAGATCTACAAACATTGAACTTTGTTTCTGAAACCTGTGAATTGGCAGCTACTGCAGTGATGTCAAGTCTAAAAATAACAGCGTTGAAGGATGCTGCGGGTGTACGATCGGAGCTGTGAAATCAGAGATCACCAGATGGTGGCTTTCATGTTCAGTGCAGAACGTTACTTACGGACTTTGTGCTTTAACAGGCCAGATGTTTCATGCAGAAGTGGATACTTTGGCATGATAATGGTCGTACAGAAGGGAAGGTGGTTCATGCAATACAATCTGGATCAGAGATGATGTGCTACGACGCACAGCGTTGGGCCCACGGACCAACCAGCAGCACGTATCTCAATGAAGTGGTTCACTGACTCAACCTTTCCTCGACCTGACAGACCAGCGAGCTGAGAGCACGAGGTTGAATTAGAAATATTTTATTCTTAATGTTTCAGTCGGCTTAGAGTCTGAGGTCCGGATGCTTCACTCTGCTGGACGATCACAGGAAAGTTGAGTCAAAGTAAGTCCACTTTCACAGAGTCTGACAGCTTGACTGATGCCGTCTGATTTGTTTTGATGCAGTAAACTGCTCCCACCAGAGACCTAAAGATTGCCGGAAATGTTAGAAATGATTTGTCACGACCCCGGCTCCGTGCTCAAATATACTTTTCCGAATCGTTTCTTTCCATTCCAGTCAAAATAAAGTAGTGGGTCAGCATCGCTAATCATTTGGGATGAGATAGACCTCCACGAGGACACAGCTCCTTCAACATCAACAACATCCTAAAAATAGCATTGATTTCCTCCCAACATTTACACCCCGTACGTGTGAATAATCGGAGGCACCGCTCCGGGTGATAGTTTGAGATATAGAAGCAATTACACAGTAATAGATTCAATCTCAGGCCAGGACTAACGTAATTGGAGAGGGAGCTCTCGCCCACGGGCCAGAATATTGTATATTGTCGCTGTGATTATAGACACTTGGCACAGCGTGGTGCTGTTAGCAATTTAAAATGGGCACATGAATGGGCTGGCGTTAAATAGAATGCTTTAGATCAAGGCTTTGATTGCGCTGTAACGTTTGTGTCAATTTAAAAACACCCTATTTGTTTTCCTGCCCGGCCAGTTGACTGGTGATAAAAAGACAGAAAGGAAACAGCAATCGGCACGACGGTGTTTGTGCCAAATGCAAATGTGATCGACGGAGTGGATACCCACAAGGAAATGAGGTGTTGAAAGGAAACAGGGAGGACTTTGGTACATTTTAAATGTACATGCACCAGGGGCCTTTAACGATGAAACAAGACTCAGTTGTAAAATCGTTGATATTACAAACAAGCAGTGAAAAACGCTGAGATACCAGAGATATGGTGGGTATGGTGGAGTAATGGGGGAGTAATGGTGGAGTAATGGGGGAGTAATGGGGGAGTAATGGTGGAGTAATGGGGGAGTAATGGGGGGGGAAGGAGGACGAGAGCGCATGATGTGCCACTGCTACGTCACACTCGGGCGTGTTGCTTTCTATACACTGTGGATTCTGACACCAGCAGTTTTTGGGGGTTTTGCACCACTTGTGGATCGGCTCCTCTGACATCTATTCATATTCCTTGTGTAGTACAGCACGTCGGCAGCGCTCCCCCTGTGCAGCCACAGTGCTGCTGTGCATTCAGAAGCATTTTGATGGAGCTCACAGTCCTATGTGCCACTTAGTTAAGCAATTAAGTGGATAAAAAAAAATAAAGAACTGAGTCGAGGCCTCAAAAGCCACCTCCAGTTGCATTCATGCATATTTCATCGGGGGAAACAGATGCGAGCGGCTCCAGATGGGTTCCACATTCTCCGTTTGTTGGCCCCCTGATATCGGAGGGTTGATGTCCTGCTGATACTGAGCTCACAGCCTCATCCGGTCTGGATATTAGATCAGGACTGGTTTATAATTGCAACAGGATGAAATAGGTGTTTGCAAAATGACTTTCATATAAAAGGGTATGAGGGGGTATCAGTCAGGTACCACTCAGTCTTTAAAGAGTTACTCCTGCTGCCTCTGGATCAAAGTTCAACCGTAGACTGAACAGAAGAAGTGGACTTAACGGAACAACGTATTACGGTCGCCATCTTGTTTTCATTTTTGCAACCAGAAGTGTCACAAGAGGGTGGAAACGAAGTACAACCGAACACTGAACAAGATATTATTAGGCACCCAAAATGTAACAATGAACTGTCATGAACTGTGAAAGGGTTAACTCCCAGATCGGACTTAAATCACACTCTGCTTTATGGTCTGTTTGACTCTAAATGGACCATAATGTACTAAATGAACATCATGCTGTATTGAAGAAGACTTGAAACTAGAGATTGAGACCATAAACTCATGTTTACAATGTTTACTGAGGTAATAAATCAAGAGAGAAGTAGAGTCATTTTCTCATAGACTTCTATAGAACCAGAGGAGTCGAAGGTCAATAGAATGAAAGTTTAAGACACTTATTTAGGAACCTTAACCTGAGCAGCTCAAAGCCATGAAGGGACAGAGAGTGTACTCCGTGAGGAGGTGTGGGGGACCCTGTTGGTTGCTATGTCGCATTCCTTAAGTGTTGTTTTTCCAGAGCCCTCTAAGCTGGCACACTGCTCCGACAGACTGCATCCAGTCAAAGGATGTGCTCTAAAGCTCAAACAGTATCTCAACTTCAATGACTTAGTGTTGAATGTAGAAATAAAAGAGATAGTACCGCGGTGCACTGTTCTCCTTCTGCAGAATAAGGATCTCATCCTTCATGAACGCAGATAGAGATCACAAACAGAAGGAAGTCACACGCTCTCATGCTCGGATCTTTCTGCAATGGAAAGAGCCGGCGGGCCACACAGAGTGCGGCGTATTGTGAGAAAGCAGCGGTGTGACAATCGCTGAGCAGTGTGCAGGCAGCATTGCCACGGGACCAGTATACACACAGCTGCAGGACACTTGTTTCCCAGAGTTCACGGCGGCGCAGAGGGGACAGACATGACAGAGTGCAGGAGGAGGAGGAGAAAAGAGAACAGATGGATGTGCGTTGTCCTTGTGTTTGAGGTTCGTCTTTCCTCACAGCGATGCAGTATAGTCAGGCATGTACAGTACGCACACACACACACACACACACACACACACACACACACACACACACACAAAAGATTTGAGCCTGATTGGGCATCATTAACCTAAATTACACCGTTTGTGACTGCAGCGGGACAGCTGGTCATCATCAGAATAACCCGCTGAGAATCTCAATGTTCTCCTAACACTAAACATGTGTTCAGATGAACGCTTACATTCAGGGCGCCTTGCTCTGCTGTTAATCACCGTTCAGGCCAATTTGCCTTTTGTTCATTTTTGTAGAGCTTTAAAATTGTGTGCACTTGATTGGTAGTTGCCGCAGTAATAACCTCGCATATCAAAGTTATTAAACCGAACGTGGAAATCAACTCTTCCGTACAGCTGTTGTTGGAACCACATCACAAGATAAACCGGGAATGTCCCTCTAAATCGGTTGGTGTCTTTGAATCGGTTGCAGTGGATCTAGAAGGAGCATGAAGCTTTGTAGAAGTACATTTTGGATCGTTTCAGTATTCCAGGTTTGGTGTTTTGTTCCTGACAGCAGTTAGCAGAATTTTGCGTGCACATGCCAGGGAGACAGTTTGTCCCGGTCAGCATGTTGTTTGAGTACATCTGGCGTCGTGCACCCGGAGCGCTTGAACGTTCGGAAGTTCGAGATTTCAACGGGAAAATTCTGACCTCCAACTTTGACTGGAAGTCGACAGCAAAAGTGTCGAACAGAGTGAATGAAAGTCCAGCCTTCTGCGGCCGAAGCAGTTGTTCACTGTTCAGACAGAAAGGTTCTCGGTATCACACTACACCAGATACTTTTGGGCTGTTTCACTTGTACAATGAATGAGGGCATTCCTGGATATTATACATGCCCTGGAAACAAGCAAAATGCTCCTCAATTAGCAATAGAATGTCCACAACGTTAAAACGTAGCGGTGGAAGCAGGATGCTGCCCGGAGGGGTCGTCTGCCTGTCTAGATGGAGATAAATGCCCAGTGTTGCTGCTGACTGATAAAGGGCTGTGTTTGGGATGAGGCTGTTAGTGTTTACTCCAATTGTCCTGTAATCACCAGCCTTCCGGGAGGAAGGAGAGGTCTCCCGCCGAGCTGCATCTGGACCTTGTTCCGGACCGATTATACCGGCGGAGGAGGAGATTCTCGTCCCGAACAAAGTCCGATCCAAACGCGCCAGAAACTCAGAGACAGAGGTAGAAAGTGTATAAAGAGGCTGACAAATTCAATGCGTATAGAGTATATTGACCGTACAGATGTTTGTGAGAGATCTAAAGAACAGCGAGCATACGCTAATGAAAGATATGGTATGAATGTGTTGATGCATGTGTCAGAGAGAAAGCAGAGAAAGAAATAAGTTGACAGCATAATTGGAGGTGCTACATGTTGCAATTTAACGTCAATAAATCATTTCATGGATAATTTGAGTTGTCAGTATAATTACAGTAAACAAACTGTCCGTCATTAGCAGCCTATAACAGCCTCCGCTTTGCCTTGTGCTCATCAGGAAATGTGAAGGATTGTTTTATAGCAAATAAATGTTCAGAGCTGTTCAGAGCGCAGACGCTCACTTTTCATCTCAATATTTATTCTCGGTAAAGTCAGAATGAATCCTTCGCTGTCTTGAAATGGAGCGTGTTGAGATATGTGTGATGTACATTATATGTTTCAGTTTAAGTTGTGAGAACACCTTTGCTAGGCTGACAGTTATTTAAAAAAATAATGATTTCTTTGTTTTATTCATGTCATGCTAGAAAGAAGGAATGTGGGTTTGAAAGGCAACTTCCAGCGGCTGCCATATGAGGCTGTGATAGCAGCATGGCTCGAGGGATAGCAATGTTTGTCAGTCAGTTTGGGCCAGACTGAAATATCTCAACAAAATGTGGATGAATTATAATGTAATGGTGTGCAGACCAGGCGGGAACCAATGCGGAAGTGTCATGAACTTGCATTCTCTCTAATGGCCAGGAACGGGAGACAATAAGTCTGATTGTATAGAAGTCTATGAGGAAATTACTTATTACCTCAGTAAACATTGTGAACATGAGTTTATGGCAAAGTATGCTTTAGGGCGGGGCTTACTGTGATTGACAGGTCGCTGTAGCTAACAGAGCCGTATACGCCGTCTCTACGTCACTCCTCCGTATTCCAAATACGGTAACTCACTAAACTCAAGGCTATAAATCGGCAGTACACAAGCCAACACCATGACAACTACGTCCACTTCTTATACACAGTCTGTGTTGCAGACATTCATGGTGCCCAGAGGATGAATCTCACTGACTTTGGTGACGACTTGATCTCTCATACGACGCCATCAGCAGGTCAAAGTGTTCAACTATCCAGTGAAATATTTCAAAGTCTACTGGATGGATTGTCACAAAATGTCCTCTTTTGCTGTGTTGCAACAATTTGTACCCAGAAAAAAAAACTTTACGACCAAAAATTACATTGTAAGTTTGTAGCCATGCTAGCAGCTCTGTGACACATCATAGTTTAGCATTCCATCATAGTTTAGCATTCATCATAGTTTAGCATTCCATCATAGTTTAGCATTCCACTGTTAGTTAACACTGAACACACAGTACATCTGTGGGTGGCGGGGATGTCATAAACCAAAGTATCAGACAAATTAAAATGTTGACCTGATGGAGTCTGAGCACCATTAATGTTTGCACAACATTTCATCTTAATTTGACAGTTGTTATCTGAGCCAATGTTGCCGACCAAACCATCAACCTGACATGACATGACATGAGCCACGCTGCTCGCAAATGTGAAGCATTTGATGAATTTGATATACAGGCTCAATCAGTACTCTGTTAATTAAGTTTCTCACAGAGAGGGAAACAAACGTTTGTGTGAAAATGTCACCGATTATTAGTTTAACATATTAATTGAGAGTCAGACAGAGAGGAGAGAGTGTTATATTACACAGTGCATAAAATGAATACAAATAAAAAGAGAACAGGGAGGACAGAGAAATTGAAAAACCAACAGAAAGCAGGTGTTTAGAGAGAAAACAGTGGAGTGTGGTGAAACAGATGGGCAGTGCAAATAGACTCAGTATATGAGCCTCAGCCTACAGCATGCATATGGAGGACTGGTGGGGAAGTAGGAGAAGGACAAACAGAAAATTAAGATAGGAAAAGAGCTTTGATTGTTTCAAAGGTTATTGAAACAACAGATTAAACTGCACATGCAACAGCTTATTTCCACAGATGTACAGCTTTGTCAGCGTTTACACACAGGCAACAACACACTAAATGAGGGGTCGATATGATGAGAGTCTCTACACTGGCCATGGCTTTCCTTTTTCTGGATTAGATGCTGGAAGGAGGCGGAGCATGGACAGTCAATTCTGCGTCAGTGCTGAAGGTAAGTGAACTTTGTGAGAGTGAAGCTCAGCTGAGCTTTGGCTCTGCACTCCATGAACTGGATTAGAAAACAATACTCTGAAAGGGCCGACAATCTCAGTCGGTCGTCTGGTCTCCATTATGTACTAACTACTGGATGGGTAGCTAGGGACGTCAGACAGTGTATTCTGATGAGCACCAGGAGGCATGTCTGAACATCGAAATGATGGGTTGGCACTTTGTGCATAGAGCTAATTAGCCAATGTTAGCATGCAAGCACAATTAACTAGCATTGCTAACAATCAGAGATGCTACTAGCACCACTCTTAGTCTTGTTTACCCTTTTCTAACTTTTTTAAATTATGTTTAAATGTACAACATTCCAATTCAGCAGCTTCTTTGTACTTTGTTGTTGTAGCCGGTCCGACCACACGTGCATGTTCTCATACGGCAGTTACTACTGATAACGCTGTGCCGACCCGCGACGTAACGCCGACGTAATGCGTCGTAATGCTCGGAATTTCTAATTTAGTACCTTTAATCCTAAAAACGATCTATAGATTAAAAGGAGGATGAGATCATGTATTAGCTGTAGCACGAATGTGAAGCTGACTGGATCCTACAGTGTCCCCGCAACGTCAGTTCTAATATGATGAAATCAAACAGTATACTTGTGTGTGAGTCCTCAGACTTACGCACAAAAGGCAGCAGTGACATGTTGTTAATACTAAAACCACCAGACTATTGTCAAAACTAAAATGTCTGTAAATATAAGTGTCTGGGAAGCGTGTGTGTGTGTGTGTGTGTGTGTGTGTGTGTGTGTGTGGCCGTTTATCCGCAACAGTTCATCTCCTGACAGCTCACATGTTCCCCTCAGACCTCGGTTCCGTCACATGATCCGGGTGCTTCCGTCACAAAACACCATCAAATGAGCAACATGAAATATGAGGCTAATTACCTCTGATGGTTCCACTCCGACAGCATCTGTCCTCCTAAAACCTGCAGAAGCAGCGTGATCTGCGACATTCGCCAAGTCTGTGGAGAGTTCATGTAATTGTGCTGCACTCAGTAGTGCACCCAAGAGACACACTCCACAGTGTCCTTTGGAGGGGGCCAAGAGCTGCTGGATGTGGGCTTTAGCTAAGAGCTAGAATGGAAGGTAATTGCTGCAGTCAGACAGAAAGATAAAGGAAGAAAAAGCAAGTGAGAAAGAACACGAGAATCAAAAGAAGCTGTGAATAAAGTTCTGAAAAGTAATAATTTCACAAGAACAGAGCGTTAATGTTGATATTTCGAGGGATATGCTGTATTCATTGCAAGTCTTATACTGGCCCTCTGCACCGTACGTGAGCTCCCCCTGTATTGGTTTATGTCACTCGGTTCACCCAATTAGGTTCCACTCGATATCTTGCGAGCGAGAACCGAAGACGTGGACTCGGTAAGGTCCTTTGGAGCGGACCGAGAGGTACGGAGAGCCAAGGGGGGGTCCGCAGCAGGAGGGAAGACTGTTGCTACAAGAAAGAAACGGAGCAAAGAGGCACAGAAATATCTCACCAAGTACGCTTCTATGCACCCGTTGTTGTTGTTGTTTAGAAGCCTTTTTATGCCTCGTTGAATCCACTTGATTTATAGTTATTTAGGATAACTTGGATCTCATTATACTAATTCTTCTTCATCTGTAAATGTCACTCAAGTATAAGCCAAGAAGATGAAGAATAAAAAAGGACGGGGTAGTTACTGAAACAACGAGTTCATGGACAAAAGGACTGAAGGAGCTCTGAAATACAGAAACAGCTCGTAGAAGAGCAGCTGCTCTTTCACACTGAAAGGAGCTTTTAAAGGTGGTCGGGCCATTGATCAGGATGCTTCCTGGAGGAATTCCAGCTGCATCCAACTGGGAGGAGAACCCAGGGCCGAACCAGGACACTCGGGAGGGATGACAGATTCCATGTGACCTGGGAAGGTCTCAGGATCCCCCAGGGAGAGCTGGAGAATGTGCATGTGGGCTACAACTGCAACCCAGAGCCGGAGCAGCAGCAGAGCAGGTCGATGAATGGACGGGTAGAAAATTGGCCTCAAATTTGTGAAAGAAAATGTCATATCTATCAAATGGGTGTTGCACATTCCCTTTGCATCTTATGAGACTAAACTGCATTTGTTTTTGTCACCAAGATCATGTAATTCGTTTCCACTCTATAAACTGCGAGCAGTAGCCCCTTGGACCGCCTACTTCCTGCGCAATTGATTGCAAGCATGACCTGACAACGGACTCTCAACTCCTCTGGAGGGGGCCGAGAGGGGCCGAGAGGTGTGAAGATGGAGGTGTCGAGCAACATACTGGAAGAGAAGGAGAAACCTGTTCACATGAATATAATGCTGAACATGTACAGAACAGACGGCCCAGAGTCTGGTCCTGCTCCAGATCTCTGCCTGTTAAAAAGGATTTAAAGAGTACGATCCAGACCTGCTCGTGCCCTGAGATAACTTCTCTTATAATTTGGCGCTAGATCAAATATGATCAAATTGAATTGACTCACACCTTGCCGTCATATTGAACGATGCTCTTGAGCTCCTTTTGCGCTGCATGTGAGGTCACGCGGCGTTTGTTGACAATCCTACTGCAGTCTAATTGTGCCCGACTCTCTGCTGCACACAGGGGAAGGACTCCTCAGGGTCCTTCACAGAGAACCAGGAGGTTCTGAGCGAGGCGGAAAGTGGAGCTGCTTCAGAGGGGGTAAAGAAAGACAAGGAGGGAGGGAGGGAGGGAGGGAGGGAGGGAGGAGGAGAGATTCAGCAAAGAGCTGCAAAGCATATAATCGCCTCGGCCGGACAGAAAGATGAAGACAAAGGAGAAAGGGTTTGAGAGAGTTGGGGGGAAGACGTAGCACGTGAAGTTGTTGAGTGAATCTGTACTTGTACAGAATGATGTGGCATTAATAGGTTTTGTCCCTCTGCACTGCAAGTGAAGCCCCTCTGCTTTTGTTGGTGTCACAAGCCTCATCTAATTAAGTTCCACTCGATATTTCCTGCAAGTGACGGACTCCACTGGGTCCTTTGGAGGAGGCCAAGTGGGATAAGAGGAGGAAGGGGGTCCTTGCTTCAGAGGAAAGGCCTTTAGTTAGAGGCTGGGAAGCATATAATTGCCTCGGCCAGACAGAAAGAAGGAGAAAGAGACAGGAAAAGGACAGGAAGGAGGACTGGAGGAGAGGAGATAGAGAGATAAAGAAGAAGAAGAAATTAAGGAAGGAGAGATCTAGTGTATTCACTAAACCTGGAGGATAAAGTGAATGTGATCGCGAGAGAGGAGGGAGATAGAGATACAGATGGAAAGAGGAAAGTCAAAGACAATAGGAGCCAGACGAAAGCCAGCGAGCCGGTTCCATTACCAGGCTGCCTCCAACGGGAGGGGAGGCCGGGCTGGAACAAATGGACTGTAATTGCACACAATCTGTCTTCAGAGCTCAATCACTTCACCCTGCGGGGACCATTGGTGGAACACTTCTTCTCACACTAATCTAATAACCTTCTCCCTCACCTTCCTCCCCCGCGGAGACGTTACCTTTCACCTTCAGCACCGGCGCTGCCCCGGCGGAGAAGTGAGACGTTAAGCTACTGCTGGTCGCCATTAAGAGGCCACATAATGAATCTCGCATATATCAGCAGGTAACATCAGTCACAGCGTGGAGCTGACTCTGGAATTCACCTCCACTAAGCTTCTTCTTGAAGTGTAGCTCTAATTGTTATTAACCCGTTAAATGATCAACTGTGTCCGACTGGATATTTACATATAATCTATTCATCAAACTTTCACATCATTATCTTTGGTCCCCGGCCGAAGCAGAGACATCAGATACCGACTGTTCCATCCCCGTCTCAAAAGTCTAAAACTCATCTTGACAAGCCGGCGTGCTGCTGAAGGGACGCTCGCCAGGAAGCTCTTCCGATTGCGGACACTGTTCTGTGCGTTCGCCTGTACGCAGCGACGTAGAACTTTAAGAAACGACCCAATAAGCTGCGACGTGTTCCAAAAATGAAGCGGCCTTTAAAAAGCTAAATGAGGAGAGAGGAGGAGGCTGGTGGTCGTGCTCTGGACCACTGAGGGTGTCAGTGGTTTATGTCATGCTGTACTAAAGAAAGGGTGCGACCAAATCATAAGTGACCAACTGGGACAGCTGGTAGCACCAGTGCTACCAGTGGAAAAGTTAGTCTGGAGCCCCTTCTAACTGCACGGGGAGTCTGGAAGTCACCTCCTACAAACACATATTGATATAGCTTTGCCTTCCAGGTGTCGTGTGTTGGCTTGTTTTTTTATTTCATTTTATTTTGCATGTTATTGCTTTTTTCATTTATTAATGCTTTATTGTCTGCAAGGGACTTCACCGCTCTTTAATGTCGGTTCATTATTATTGTCTGGCTGCAGATGAAACGATTGGTGAGGGTGAGATAACGTCCCGTTCCACAGCGAGATGGAACTCATTATGGGAAAACTTATTTTAAGTTTTAATGTATTTCAAGACTTCTCTTCCACAAATGTTGACATTTGAGGGCAGTAATAACTTCTGTGCATTTTAAGCAGGTAGCTTTAAGATTCTATAAATTAAAAATACCTTTAATTAGCAAGTTGAATTTCATTAGTTTCTATTGAATAAAAGTTGTGTGTGGCTTCTTTGGGAAGCATTTACCTCATGAATTCTCTCTCATTCTGGGGTTAGTTTTGCAGTGCTAAAAAAGAATACCTGTCTTTTTATGAAATCTAAAAGCGTCTCGTTAAGACTTGTGTTTGTCAAACGTATCGAGATGTTAACTGAATTGTGACGGAACAATCTGCATCAATAATAAAAACCTGTGTCAACGACATCTGTGGAGTTTATCTGCTGCATCATTTTGCAAAATCGGGACCTCGTTATCTTTTTGACTTCGATATTAATATCGTTTATTGTTGTATTACCAGCTTTCTGTGCTGATCTGTATTGGTGTGGAACTTGACCGCCTGCTGTGCTTCACTGGGTGACGGTTGATATGTGCGTGTATCCGTCTGTCTCTTTTTGACTGTCTCTGACCATGCATGTGGATATGATCTGCATTTGCCTGCCCGTGCCTGCATCTGTGTGTGTGTGTGTGTGTGTGTGTGTGTGTGTGTGTGTGTGTGTGTGTGTGTGTGTGTGTGTGTGAACCACTGTCTGTGCAAGTGTGCTGTATGATGCAAGTGTCTGTTTATATGTCAGCTTGTGTGTATGTCTGGGTTTTACGTGCATGTGAGTGCATGTGTGTCTCTGTCCATTTTAGTTTTTCCCGTTCATGTCATTTCCTATCGTCTCCGGGGGGGAAAGGTCTGAGGAGCGTCTCCTTGCACGGGGCCTAGGTACCGGAGGTATTAGGAGCAGTGAACCAGCGAGGGCCACTCATGCGTGCCGACTACAGAGACAAACATACGTCGCGCTCCAATAACAGCGTTAGTTCTCCCGATCTCGTGAAGATCCCTTGATCTTGTTTTCTTTGAGGCGCTGAACAGATCCGTCTCTTTGGTTCAGGAGCAAACCGGTCTCTCAGCGTCAAATATGCAGTATTAGTGCTTGCATTGGAGACAGATTATATACACATATATAGATATATATATCTATATATGTGTATGTTTTTTTTTTCTGTGGCTGTGTACTGCAGCACAGTTCACAGATCTAAATACAATGATCAACAAGCTTTATGTAACATTTGGTGAGTAAGTTGCAGTAAAGAACCACAGAAAGTGTTGGTAGCAATAGAACCTACGGTTTACAAGAAGATGTCAAAAATGTGTTTTTCAAATAATGTATAAAGGCGAATAACCTACTCAGGCGGACTTCAGTGATGGATGTCTGCACCAAGTTTCATGTTAATAAGACATACAGCGTACGAGTTCTGACTTCACAAAGACTATTTCTTCTGTCTGCGATAGAAAGAAGTAAACAGTAGACTTTGTTATTCAGCCCAAATGTCCTTAGCTTTTCCTAGTTCCTAGAAACTGCGCAGCTTACACCTCAATAAAGAAGACAGACAGACAGGGGCCGTAGTAAACGTTGCCTCTCTAGACAGGATGCCCCAGTCCTGCACAAAACAGCTCTGAATGGGGCTCATTTGCAGGTTGTGGAACATTTGGCACCAGGTCCATCCTCTGGCTGCCAGCCGGCTAACATCACTAACAACACTGCCAGGAGTGAGTAGAACCAACGGAAGTACTGTAGCAAGTCACAGGTGGTGGTCTCCCCCCCCCCCCCCCCCATCTCTGTTGATGCCTGCTTCCACTTTCTCATTTTCTCTCGTTTCATTTTAGTCTCTTAGTGGGAATTTAGCCTCATCGAGCATTAGCTTCACTTCTTGCCCGTTTAGAGGGCTTTAGTTGAATCAGTTGAATTGCAGTAATGACATCAATATGTAAGAACAATCCCAAAAACTAAATAATATGAAAACACATTGTTTCTAACGAGTGAATAAACACTTTAGTCTTCCAACTACGGGGCTGTGTGTGATGTGCAGCGTATGCTAATTTTGCAGCGCTTATTAATGTTTTACTATTTACCACTGTGCTATAGATTCCTTTTCAGCAACATTCATGAGGATAACCCCCCCCCCCCCCCCCCCCACGCTACACATACATAACAATTGTTGCTCTTGTTGCTCCTCGTATGCACTCATTGAGGGAACAGACTTCTCTTCATCCCCAAGTAGTTTCACATCAATTTGAGAAATGTCTCTTTTCCTCCCTGAAGATGGGTGTGTGGATGAATCAGGGCCTCCGATGGAACGCTGATTAGAAACGCTAATCTGCAATAAGGAATATTCACGCGTCTGTGTAAGTGATCGGAGGAGCGAAGCCGAGCTGCTGCTGTAAGTACAAATGAATAGCGAGGCAGCCATTGTTTCTGCTCTTACTGGTAGAAATGTACTGATTAGGATTCAGAGAGTTGCAGAGTACAGACGCCTGAGCACGCTGTGTGAAGATTGAAGACTCCTGACTGTCAAATTAAGTCCTGCTAAATACTGTTTGGGCTTTTTGCTTTGCGGGCGTACAAGTGTTTCCAAATAGTAATGCATTGCTGCAGCTCCCCCATTAGACTAAACCTAAGGAGGCAGAATGAGTTTAGCTCATAGAAAAGCTCACTGGGACTTATTTATATGGGACCAATACATTTGGTGTATTAGGAAAAGATTACCCACATTCGTCCAACAGAAAAACACTACGAAAGAGATCATACAAGAGAGAAGTTAAAGGACAAACTTGGAGAAACGGAGAGGCAGTGAGAATCCTAAAGTTCACCCTTCTGTTGAGTCCAGGGCTGCCCACCAGTCATGTAGTGCACACAGGCAAGTGGAGCTGAACAAACCTTTTCCATTACCGTAATGACCTTCATGACTGAACACCTCGGGAGCAGGAGTCGGTACAGGACTGCTTCCACAGCACGGCCATTAACTCCCTTCCCATGGGCCCGCTAAGATCCCATCAGCAAGAGGAGAAGCTGCAGCGGCAGTGTAGCCCACCATCGATCATGGGCACCAGTACTACCACCAAGAATCCAATTCAGCCAGTTTCCATTCAACAGATCAACGGGTTCAACTCATCAATTCACAAAGACTTTCTTAAATCTTGTATAGCTCTGGTAGGTCGTTTGTAGAAATCTATCGGGCTCTTGTACGACGTACCGATTGACTAAAACCTGCAGCACAAAACACCAGAGACAAACCACGACGGTCTATCATCAATAAATCGCATTATGTTTCAACACAATAAGGTAAGACTGTACAGCAACCCTGTGAAGACAGGAAGCAGTGTAAGGAGTGTAATACTCATCATCTCTTTGATCAAATAAGAAAAGTCTGTGATTCCATATTTAGCTCGATAAACGTCTGCAGAACTGCTGCGAGTTTTATGTCAATTTGATGAGAAAGAATCTGAAAAGACTTCTTTATGTAAGAAAGACGGGTCATGTTGGTGAAGTTGATCCACTGAAAGGTGAGGCAGATCCTTGATGGTTTTGAGATGCTGTAGTGTTACGTGCTGGTAGCTGACTGCAGTGAATAGTAGTAGTAATACCAATAGTTGTAGAGGCCGTATTCTGTGTCGGTCTATTGATGTTATCTGAGAAAGCCTATCCAAAGCAGGCTTATTATTTTCTCTTTGAAGGAGAAGTTACAAAAAGATTGGTGAGGTTTGGGTTTCAAATGCGGCGTACCGTGTCGGGTTTAGTCGTGTCGGGGCTGAAAGGAGTGATTCTAGGAAGGGATCACTTTGCCGCCAGTGGCCAGTTACTATTTCATTATATGGCATCTGAGTGATGTATTAAAGGGCCAGTGTGTAGGATTGAGGGGGATCTATTAGCAGAAATGGAATATCATTTTCAGAACTATGTTTTCATTAGTGTATAATCCCCTGAAAATAATAGGTATAAGTACATGTGTTACCCCAAAATGACCTCAATAGTCCAATACCACAAATCACAAATGTACTTCAATCTTCATAACATACGACATCCTCTGACCTTGGACCCTGGCATCGGAACATGCACCTCTCCACCAAAGAGTCATTATTTGATGAGTTCTCTAACAGCAACTGTCCAACTTTACTAATCACTGCAGGGACTTTGTCGTTTGCCAAGCCGTCTCTGCAGCGTTTCCTGCTCAGACGCGTCTGATTCATGCCCAGCTCTATGGATCTGCTGCCAAATGTCAGAACACCCGGCGGGATAACACCGTGGAACACCGAGTTCTTTGAACTTGGAAACTAAAGCAGTCCATTACATGAAGCTTTGGTGAGAGCAAGCAGCCTCCATCTCCAGAGCCTCGGCCTGCTGGCCAGATACAACTGTCGAGCCGTGTTAGGTATCAAACGTAGAGCTTTTTGCAGGAGGCATGGTCAGCTAAGAAGCTTCTCTCCACGCTCCCCCGTGGAGCCCGACATGCTGTTGAACCAACACACTCGCAACGAGATGCTCTCTGAGAGGCGCTTTCTCCCTCTGCTGCTTCCTCACGTCCTCCTACTTCATTTCTATGTCTTTCCTCTCCTCCCTTGATCTTTCCGCCACTCTCGTCCTCTTGTATTTCTCTCTCCGTGACTTTTCTCTCTCATTCTTCCCTCCTCGCTCTCATTCCTCCGACTCTCCAGAACACTTACATTGCAATACACTCACCGTCTCTCGCGCTCCAAGGGGAGGTGTTCAACTGGTACATTATGTCTCTGGAGTATTTCTCAGACTAATGGAAAACACTCAAAATGCCTCAGCATTCCATCATTCTACTGGTAAGAGAGAGACTCTTAGTCCACATATTGCCTCCGTAAGGGAAAGTTTCTACCAACAAGCTGCAGCAGCCACTACTTTCTCAAGTTTATTTCATTTTTTTGGTTTTTCTTTCTTTGGGCCTTTTTACATACCGAGAGCAGATTAACATGAAGAAAGTTCTAGTTCCTGTTGAGTTCCTTCGTTATCGCTCTGCTTTGTCCTTTTCTTCCCCAAAATGTGTTCACGATGTGGACTCGGAGATCTTGGCGAGTGCAAGTCTCTTTGAAGCGTTCTTAAATTGCCTGAAATAAATACGTTTTCATGTCTTTCCGTTGACTCCCTGCCCCTCCCCCACCTCCACCACTGTCTCCCCTACCCGATAAAGGCAATAATTGATATCTTCTGGGTCCAGGCTACGAGGCTAATGACACCAATGATTCTCTCCAGGAGAAGTCGGGGCCCTGTATGCAGCGAGTCTTCTCAACTCTTGTCCTGATAGTTTATAGAAAAAGAAAGGAGAGGCTGTGAAGAAACAATAGTAAACCTGCAAACTTATCAAACTTAACTTAACATTCATTCCTCGTCAGCCTGTCCAAATAAAGCTTTAAACACGTTAAACTTAGCTTTATTAAATGTCAGGTCTCTGTCAGGAAAAACATCTTTAATTAATGATTTTATTGTTAGGCACAAACTGGACATTTTGTTTTTAACTGAAACTTGGTTAAACCAAGATAACAGAGCAGCTGTTCTTATTGAATCAACACCTCACAGCTTCAGCTTCATGAGTGAAACAAGAGCCATAAATAAGTGGTTTGATGTCTTCCAGTCAGGCTTTGGACAGCACCACAGTACTGAAACTGCTCTTGTTAAGGTTTTCAACGACATCCACTTAAACACAGACAATGGCAGAACTTCAGTCTTAGTATTACTGGATCTCAGTGCTGCATTCGACACGGTCGACCATGACATACTACTAGAAAGACTAAAACTCTGGGTGGGACTCTCTGGCACAGCACTCAACTGGTTTGAATCCTACTTGAAGGACCGAGAATACTTTGTGTCCGAAGCTAATCACACATCAGAGCTGACTAAAAGGACATGTGGTGTTCCCCAAGGTTCAATACTGGGGCCTCTTCTGTTCAACATCTACATGCTTCCACTAGCTCAGATTATGGAAAACAACAAAGTGTGTTATCATAATTATGCAGACGACACACACATCTACATAACTATATCACCAGGGGACTATAATCCCATACAAGGGCTGGTTCATGCATTGAACAAATCAACAACATCTTCAATTAAACAAAGATAAAACAGAAGTAATTGTTTTTGGTACCAAGGACGAACGATTGAAAGTCAGCGCTCAGCTTCAATCACTGATGTTAAAAACCTCAAACCAAGCCAGAAATCTAGGTGTAGTTATGGATTCAGACCTCAACCTGAACAGCCATATCAAGACAATTACATAATCAGCCTCCTATCACCTGAAGAATATATCAAGGGTTAGAGGACTCATGTCTCAACAGGATTTGGAAAAACTTGTCCATGCATTTATCTTCAGTAGACTGGACTACTGTAACGGTGTGTTTACAGGTCTCTGTAACAAGTCAATCAGAAAGCTGCAGCTGATTCAGAACGCTGCAGCTCGAGTCCTCACTAAGACCAAGAAAGTGGATCACATCACTCCAGTTCTGAGGTCTTTACACTGGCTTCCTGTCCAACAAAGAAGTGACTTTAAAATCCTGCTGTTGGTTTATAAAGCACTGAATGGTTTAGGGCCAAAATACATCTCTGATCTGCTGCTACCTTATGAACCATCCCGACCCCTTAGGTCGTCTGGGACCGGTCTACTTTCTGTTCCCAGAGTCACAACTAAACATGGAGAAGCAGCGTTCAGTGTTTCTGCTCCACATATCTGGAACAAAGTCCAGAAAGCTGCAGGTCTGCTGAGACCCTCAGCTCCTTTAAATCAAGACTGAAGACTTTTCTGTTTGCTGCCTTTAATTGAACCACATTCAAGGATATTAATCAATCTCCTGCATTTCACTACTGTATTTGATTTCTTACACTGCTTTTTAATGTTTTAATGACTGTTTTTAATGTTTCAATGAACGTTCTTAATCGTTTTTAAATCTCCTTTTCTTTTGCCTCATGTTTTGATGCTTTTAATGGTTTTATGTGAAGCACTTTGAATTACCTTGTTGTTGGAATGTGCTATACAAATAAATTTGCCCTGGTATCTGAAGTTGTCCTCGCATTTAGTTTGAACGCACTCGGTCAGGTAGGCCTGCAGCGAATAGTTCATAACGTGAACATTCGAGCTCTAAATCATCATTTGAATGCTGCGCAGCTTTTTGTTTTTTCTGTTTAATCAGCCGGATAAAGATCAGGCTACACTAATATTATAAGTAGGCTTTTAGAGTCATATTGATGTGCGGGACATCTTTGCCTCAGAGACCATGAGATGATGCATGTGGTGGAGGCCTCACACAGTTCAGAGGACAGACACATACAAGTCACTGACGCAACATGGAAGCGCCTCATCAACACACCAGGATACTGTATCCCCCTGGTATCCCCCTGGTCAGTGGCGGCTGGTCCATAGAGGGCGCCGCCCCCCCTTGAGCTACAAATAATACAAAATAAAATAAATAATAATAATGAACTATACAAATTGACAATATTTGTGTTTTTGAAACATGGAATCACCCAGTAATATGTGTAAAATATGATATCTGCGGTAAATATATGCTTTTCCTGCTCGTCCTCTCTGCCTGTCTGCTCGTCCTCTCTGTGTGTGCACGTCTCAGCTGCTGGGGCGCTGGAAAAACTGCCCCAAAGAGGCGGGTCTATAAAGCAGTTTAGCCAATGATGCTTTAATGCTGACTAAAGATATAAATGAGTGACATACAATTTAGCCAATCAGCGTCCTCAAATAGATTCAGCTTGGGGCAGATTTCCTTCTGCCCCAAGCTGCGCGTTCTCGTCAGGACTAGTCTCTACAGGCGAGCGCCACTGACACACACACACACACATATATATATATATATATATATATATATATATATATATATAATTATTTATATATAACTATATATCCATTTCTCAGACAGGTGCTTCATGTCCCTCACTCCCTAACTGTCCATGCTGGTTCTGTCCCCGTTGTTTTAAAAAGATAAATAAGTTATTAGCATGACATCATCCAGCGAGCCAAACCTGTCTGGTGTACAGCTAGTAGAGAAGCTTCATGTACTGCTTCTCTTTCCTGCTAGTCTGCTGTCTGATTGTGAGGTCAGGCTGATCTGGGATCAGCTCTTTCAGTAGTTTCTCCTCTCAGTTCTCCTCTCAAACGGGTCTTGGAGGAGCAGTGCTCTCCTGTAGAGACTAGTCCTGACGAGAACGCGCAGCTTGGGGCAGAATTAAATCTGCCCCAAGCTGAATCTATTTGAGGACGCTGATTGGCTAAATTGTATGTCACTCATTTATATCTTTAGTCAGCATTAAAGCATCATTGGCTAAACTGCTTCATAGACCCGCCTCTTTGGGGCAGTTTCTCCAGCGCCCCAGCAGCTGAGACGTGCACACGAGGAGAGGACGAGCAGACAGGCAGAGAGGACGAGCAGGAAAAGCATATATTTACCGCAGATATCATATTTTACACATATTACTGGGTGATTCCATGTTTCAAAAACACAAATATTGTCAATTTGTATAGTTTATTATTATTATTATTATTTATTTTATTTTGTATTATTTGTAGCTCAAGGGGGGGCGGCGCCCTAGCGCCCTCTATGGACCAGCCGCCACTGGTGTGTGTGTTTTATATTATAGTGAATATTATTATATGATATATATATTATTATATTATACAGAATATTATTATATGATATATATATTATATTATACTGAATTCCCTGTGAGGATGACTATAATAAGATGTCCTGACGTGTTTGTCAAAGTGTTATTTACTGCTTTTTTTCGTGTTGGAATGAATGTTAAATATTTAACTGCAAAGTAGTAATGCGTGTTTGATACCTTAATTTGTTTGCATTAAATCATTCTGAGATGTTTGCTGAAATTGATTGGATGTGGCACAGCCCTACCAAGAAAATGTTCCACCAGCCGCCACTGGCTACATGTGTAACGGGTAATGTAGGACCCAGGCGCAGTACGACAGACACCAGAGGTAATGACAGACACCAGAGGTAATGACAGACACCAGAGGTAATTTTAACCAGAGTTTTATCGCAGCGTCGTCGCAGCTGCGGTGACGCATTCGGTCTCCAAACGGAGCCTCCGAAGGATGCGCCGCTAACCCTGACGCGCGGAGGATGCGAGGGCCCGTTCATCGCTGCTCGCAGCTTTAATTAGTTATTATTATGCCATTATTTTTGAACCGCTCCTAGTCTGGGCTCTCCCCTGAGACCTGTTTGCCTTGGGAGACCCTACCAGGGTCCCCGGACAAGATAGCTCCCAGGATCACTGAGCCACTCAAACTCCTCCACCACGTTAAGGTGGCGGTTCACGGAGGAGGGTGTATGGGTGTGTGTATGTGTGGTGTGTGGTGTGTGGTGTGTGGTGTGTGGTGTGTGGTGTGTGGTGTGTGGTGTGTGTGTGTGTGTGTGTGTGTGTGTGTGTGTGTGTGTGTGTGTGTGTGTGTGTGTGTGTGTGTGTGTGTTAGGGTAGAAGTGGGGTTAGGGTAGAAGTGGGGTTAGGGTAGAAGTGGGGTTAGGGTAGAAGTGGTTGTTCTAATCACCATATTAAGGTATCTTGCAAGTATCTATGCAAGTATCTACCAGTTGAAGTGTTACATATTATTTTCACTCCAACGACAGCCACGACAACAAACACTGCTGCTTTCAGTAGACCTTTGACACAGCGACGAAAATTCTCCAGGAGGCTCTCTTCAGGACAAATCTCGTGCATCTCATCATCAGGTGTATTCTCCAGGAGGCTCTCTTCAGGACAAATCTCGTGCATCTCATCATCAGGTGTATTCTCCAGGAGGCTCTCTTCAGGACAAATCTCGTGCATCTCATCATCAGGTGTATTCTCCAGGAGGCTCTCTTCAGGACAAATCTCGTGCATCTCATCATCAGGTGTATTCTCCAGGAGGCTCTCTTCAGGACAAATCTCGTGCATCTCATCATCAGGTGTATTCTCCAGGAGGCTCTCTTCAGGACAAATCTCGTGCATCTCATCATCAGGTGTATTCTCCAGGAGGCTCTCTTCAGGACAAATCTCGTGCATCTCATCATCAGGTGTATTCTCCAGGAGGCTCTCTTCAGGACAAATCTCGTGCATCTCAGACATGCTTTGTTGGATCAGAAGGTTTTGCAACGTGGTCTCCAGTTTTTCAATCTTGTCACTTTGTTTAGCCGTCAGATTCTTAAAGTGAGATAGGATTTTTTCATTTTCCTGCAGATCATCAACCAGATTATAGTGCTTTGCATCAAGTACTTCTATCCGATATTCCAGCAGGGCCAGTTTTTCCGTTAAAACCTGATTTACCTTCTTTAGAGACTTTTCTCGTTCTTCGAACTCCTCCGAATTGGCCCAATAGTTGTTGGCCAGTGTTTTCTTCTCATCAGTCAGATCTTTAATTTGGGCTGACTTTTCCTGTTGAGTCTGCTCTAGAGTCTGCCGAAGGTCATCAACAATGTCCCTGAGATTTGTGACCTCAGTCTCTTTTTCACTCTTCAGATCATGGAGGCGTTTCAACTGAGCAGTCAAGCTCTGGTTTGTTTTACTCAGGTTTCTGTCATTTTGCTGCAGATCATACAATTCATCCCGCAGCTCATGGACCTCTGCCTGCAGATTTGAATTTGATGTATGAATTCTCTCTGTGTATTTTTCAAGCACGGCCAATTCATTATTTAGCTTCTTCAGTGATTCCAACTTGACATCAATGTCATACTGTGCGTCATATAGACGCTGCTGGAGGTCATTAATTTGGTCGTGATACATATTTATCCTTCTTCCTTCCACTGTACTGGGGTCTTGAAAGTCCTTAATTTGGAGAATTAAAGTCTGGGGTATAGAGTTTCTTTGCTTCTGCTCTGGTGTCTCTTGAATGTCCAAATAACTAGTTTGGAGAAGTAAAGTCTGTTATATAGAGTTTCTTTGCCTTTGATCTGGACAAATGATTGTGTCTCTGATCTTTGTGACGTCATGCCTTTAGAGTCTGTTTCTGAACTGACGTCATTTGTGACGCGTTGCCTTTGGATCTTGACGAATCATTGCGTCTCTGATCTTTGTGTGACGTCATGCCATTCTATGCGCCAGCTGTGTCTCAATCAGGGGCGGGCTGGCCATCGGGGATACCGGGGAAATCCCCGGTAGACCGACGGGGTTGGGATGGTCCAATACCGGCCCACCTCCATCACCAACTACCCTCCCTCTGACATCGCCGGCCCCGACTATATTCTATGCTTCACGGAACACGTTAAATTTACTCTAATACCTGAATACCCAAAGTCAATAATCACTGACTGAGATTTAAACTACTCCTCGCGATCTTTATTCACACTCATGGTTTCCAACTTCTTTACTCATCTAATCTCTTCCGTCAGTCTAACTTTGTTTTAGGTGTTATTAATTAAATGTCAATCCAAAACACCAGCAGAGTTGTTGTCTCAAACATACTTTTAAGGCCACCCACCGTCATTTACAATCTCCAGCAGCTGATCTTCCTCTTCCTCTGTCGTCACATATTATGCAGAGTGGGTCGTCACATATTATGCAGAGTGGGTTTGGCGCGTCAGAATTACTCCTGATATTTAATTAGACTCCTGATATTGTCTGTTAAATTAAGCTTTATTTTTCTTGGAAGTTGTAGGCTCTTCTTCTGTCTCCTTAGTGGGCTTTTCCCCTTTGCAAAGAAGCTCTCCAAAAGTTTTTTACTCATTTTCGCTAACTTGTGGGCTTAATTAACGTATCACGTGACCGAGACAAGCGTCTTGACATGTGTCAAGAGCCACAGGCGGATGAAATTGGGAGAGAATCCGGTCATTTTTCTAAATAAAACATCTATCAGGAGGTTGGGGACCACTGCTCTAGCCTACTCAACACTTGCGGAAAAAAAACACCGACCAATGCGTTGTAAATCACGTCACGTGATGCAGTTTAGCCAATCAAATAAGGGTATTCTGATTTCACCAGTGCGATGTACCCACACCGTGACACAGGGGGGAGAGACAAGGAAAGACATCACAGAGCAGAGCTCTTGTAATTTCAAATGTGAAAGTTAAATATCTTTATGATGTCTTCAAAGAATCAAATTGCTAAAAAGACTACAATCCTTAACCTGTACACTGAAAACACTGTGATAAAGATCTCTGCTCCATGTATTAATGCGCGATAAACTATGCATTAATGCGAGAGAAAAAATAGCGAGTGGGCCGGTCTGACACAGTAACTCCCGGGTCACATTTGACCCCCAGTCCGCCCCTGGTCTCAATCCAGCGGCGCATCCTTCGGAGGCTCCGTTTGGAGACCGAATGCGTCACCGCGGCTGCGACGAGGCTGTCCCATTTAGAAGACTCCTTCCAATGTTTAAATACAGAAATGAATAAATAAAAGAATAAATACATGATGAAATAAATACAGAACTAATTCAATGCTGAAATAAATGCTGAAATGAATAAATAAAAGAATAAATAAATGCTGAAATTAATACAGAAATATTTAAATGCTGAAATAAATTAATAAAATATTAAATAAATGCTGAAATTAATAAATGAAAGTTGATACCTAAACAGCACATACATAAATAAATCTATTTCTACATTTGTGTGTGTTTTATATTATAGTGAATATTATTATATGATATATATATATTATATTATACTGAATTCCCTGTGAGGGTGACTATAATAAGATGTCCTGACGTGTTTGTCAAAGTGTTATTTACTGCTTTTTTTCGTGTTGGAATGAATGTTAAATATTTAACTGCAAAGTAGTAATGCGTGTTTGATACCTTCATTTGTTTGCATTAAATCATTCTGGGATGTTTGCTGAAATTGATTGGATGTGGCACAGCCCTACCAAGAACATGTTCCACCAGCCGCCACTGGCCCTGGTGCTCGGGTTTCTCATGCTAATTGTGTGTTTTAATGCAGCATCACAGCTACTGTATATAGGCCACCATTCCGCTACTTCCCTATGGGGATCATTAGAGTCAACGTATACATGGATCTATAGAAGATATTCTAAAATGAAGGAAGTGCCAGAGCAAAGATTAGTTTAGTGAGTTTTTAAACCAACACGTGGATCTGGATCAGGGCTCTCTTGGGGGATGGTACTTTTTTATTTTTTACACTAACCTGCAGTAGAAAGATGAAAAAAGGAGGTAGATCACGTGACAATGGTCTTGATCCAGATTCAAAGGACATCATGAGTCACGTGGAAGCCTCTGTGCATCCCTTTGAAGATTGCGGTGGACTTGGAGACCACTTCTAAAAAGAGGCTGTTCATCAGAGAGATTAAAGAGATGGAGTAGTGGAGTAGTTGAGACTCACTTGGATGCATGTCAAAGTGTTGCGGACAGGGTAGGAAATGTACATCTTTTTTAGGGGGCAATTTTTGCCCCCACTGACTGAAATCCAGGGGCGAAATAACATTTAACCTTTGTTCAAAATAATAAATATACTTAATTAGGCTTACAGTATATGAGCAATTGTCATCAAATGGCAATAATAAGATTATTAGGCAGTAGTCTACAGATTCAAAGTGTTTTCTTAGATTTTTTGAACAAAAAACAAACAGAAAACATAAATCAGACAATCATATTCAATTTTATTCTTATTTCTTTGTGGTTATTTGTTGTTATTATTACATTTTTTAAACAACTTAACAATTATTAAGTCAACGATGCCTTGATTACATCAGTCATTGTATGGAATTATTGAGAAAAATATTTTTGTAGCACCTCAAATATTGTGATATTACCCATTTTTGTCCTGAACATATATGCATTAGTCATTGTGTGGAATTTTTGAGAAAAACATTTTTATAGCATCTTAAAAATGTCAAAAATGTGCCATTTGAAGGTACAAATTCAGTTCAGAGTTTTTGCTTAGTAAAATATCTTAATTGATGTCAGTCAGGTATTATTCATTTCCAGCAACCCTCAAATCAAAGAATAAAGACACTTCATTCACAATTTAGGTGTACTTTCCCTTTAACTCACGAGATGCAGGTAGCATGTTTTATACTTAATGTGAATATAATTCATTTAATCTAATTTCCATTATACAATATGTATGGAAGCCCATTCCCGAAGCAAAAAAAAAGATCACAAAAAAAAATAAATAAGAAAAATAAGATCACAAAAAAAAAATTGTAACTTAAAAAAAAAAAAAAAAAATGTAATTCACAAAAAAAAAAATCCACCCACAAAATAAATAATAATAATTCTAATATATATATTTTTTTATTTTACTTTTTTTCCACCAGCAAAAAAAAAAAAAAAAAACTTTTGGTGCATCCATCTGTAACCATAACACTGACCAGATTTTTCCAGTTGCTATAGAAAGTCGAAATTATGAGATACTTTAACACAACAGTCATAGAAGCAGCTATGACATATGAATGGATTGTGAGTACATTGAAGACTTCTTTAAAACGTGGCTTTACAACACATGAAATACAGATGATGTTTCACATGGATTGTACCGAGCAAACGCACCCTTGAAGCTCTGGAGTATAAAGAATGAAACCAATGTGGCTGAGGTGGCGACCAATAAACAGCAACTGGAAACATCTTCTTTTTTTTTTTTTTGCTGACAGAGAAAAAGTAAAATATATATATATATATATATATATATATATATTTTTTTTTTGTGAATTAATTATTATTATTTTTTTTTCTGAATTCATTTTTTTGGTGATCTTATTTTTTTTTTTTTTGCTGGCGTGAATGGGCATAGTTTATTGGTCGCCACATTGGTTTCATTCTTTATACTCCAGAGCTTCAAGGGTGCGTTTGCTCAGTACAATCCATGTGAAACATCATCTGTATTTCATGTGTTGTAAAGCCACGTTTTAAAGAAGTCTTCAATGTACTCACAATCCATTCATATGTCATAGCTGCTTCTATGACTGTTGTGTTAAAGTATCTCATAATTTCGACTTTCTATAGCAACTGGAAAAATCTGGTCAGTGCAGTGTTATGGTTACAGATGGATGCACCAAAAGTTTTTTTTTTTTTTTTGCTGGTGGAAAAAAAGTAAAATAAAAAAAAATAAAAAATTATTAGAATTATTATTATTATTATTTTTTTTTTTTTGTGAATTACATTTTTTTTTTTTGGGTTCTTATTTATTTTTTTGCTGGCAGGAATGGGCTTCCATAAATATGTATACTTTGTTGGCATCTTATTCTGAAAACCGGATGTTCATCTGAAGAAACCGGATGTTGTCTCACGTTAATCTTTCCGCTAACTTTCAAAGTCCTTCGCTCGCTCCCGATCTGTGCCGTTTGAATGCGTTTACCGTGAATCTCAGCTTATAGGTGCACTAACATGTAAGTGTCTGCTGAGTGGACCGCAGTCTCACAGTCACAGGTCTGATTAAGAAGCGCTCCATTCATTTATTGTTTTAGAAAGTTCGGTAAAACATTCTATGGCAACTGGACCGGGTCATATAGGCTACGATCTTTTTGACAAGTTCATTCAATTATCATTATTATTAGAGGAGATTATGGGGGCATTTTTTGCCCCTCTACTAGTGATATCAGGGGCAACATTATATTTCTTAGGGGCAGTTTTGCCCTTTGCCCTCGTGGATTTCCGACGCTGGTTGCGGAGATTAGACGTGTTCACAGATGGGATTTATGCGTTTGTGACGTTTAGACCAAAAACAAGTGATTTGTGTTTGGATAGTCGTGTTTTTTGTCGGTGACACTCCTAATATTTGCAATCTCGTTGGGATATTGATGGGATATTGAATCACCTTTGATAATAATCACATGGAATAACGTAACAAACAGCTTTGTATGAATCCAAGGAGCGGTCACATAAATATTATCCTTTTCATGACTTCCATATTGGATTTCCAACACGATGCAGTTTGTGAATGCAATTCTTTTCGTCAGCCAACTCTTGTACTTACGATTTTGCATTTTCAAAACCAGCAAATGAACGCACCGTCAGCAGTTAACTTCAGATAAACCAGCATCGTCATCTGTATCAGCACACGTCTCATCATGCATGCTGCCTCTGCTGCTTCACTGAAGACACGAGGCAGCTGCATTTAAAAAGTCAGCAATTATTATTGGCAAGTATTATTTAGGTTTGTTTCACAGCTCTTTAGTTTAAATGGGTCTGTTTGGTATATTTATACATATCTTAATATCTAAACTTACTGCTCTATCCCATTTGTGTTCATTCTGCAACCTTCCTGCATAATTAAAACTAATTATAATCATGCAGCCATAATTTCCAGTAAAGAGTAGGATAAAAGAATGACCACACAGAGTCACAGACACACTAAATATTCTATTTTATTGTATTTCATAGATGTATTTGATGTTATTTATTAATTGTTTACACTACAGCTTCACAGAGCAAACCATAAAGCTGTTTCACAAATGATGAATGATTCTCTGAAGTTCATGAAGGGGCACAATAAAATCCTCTGTTCAAAAGTGCGACACATTAAAAGTCAATTTTTTTGTTTCAACATGTCTATATACTAAAATACTGTGTACGCAAATCCCCCGTCTCTGTCCTGATAATGAGGCCCAGTGTGCACCGTACGTGATTGTGCTTGCATAAGCTTTCAGCTTCACCAGGTGACTCCTCCACAATATTAATACATCTAAAGAAGCAGAGAATCAGGCCGGCGCACATTACTGCTAATGATCTCTCTCAGCAGAATCACACACACGTTACAGGCACCGTACATATATACGTAGGACCGAACGCCCACGTCAGCACGGGCCCACAGACGGAGCGCGTTCACATAGAAATACTGCAGAATAACATGCATGTGTGCAGGTGAAATGCTGGTTCAGAATGTGCATTCTTTGTCCCGTCTCTAGTGAGGCAGCAGCGGGAGCGTGAAGCCAGCTTCCTCTGGGTGTTAATGAGGGAGGGACGGGGTCTATGACTCAAACCCAACAAAGCTGGCTCATCACAGCTCACTTTAATGAAAGAGAACGACAGACTGAGGCAGAGCTCATTTATAATGTCAGCCTGTCACATAACGCTTTCACAGCGGTGACCAGCGCACAAGCCATAATGAGAGAGCGAGAGGGTGAAGATAAGACGACGTCAACCACGACACCGTCGTTCTTTTTGGTCTCGTTCGATACCATTTAGACTGTAACGATGCTGCTTCTACTGTATGAGACCATTGTAGGGAAATCAATGCCGCCGTCAGACATGTAATTCACTGGACCAGCAAAGAAACAGACACATCAACAGCTCCTCATTTGAATCTCGTCAACAACAAAAGAAAAGACACTAAATGACGACGCACATCATCATGAAAACATCGTCATCACTTCTGTCTTCATCACTACGAGGCTGAAGAAAGGAAGCTCCCCTTTCCATGAATGATGCAGTGGAAGTAAAGGCTGTGTTGACCATTGTAAGTGCTTACTGTTAGTTTGAGACACACAAGTGGGAGCAGAAGCTCGACAGTAACATTGAATATTAAACACGGCAACAGTGCAACCGTAGAAAGATGTTCAACAGCTACTCTGTCTTTGTACATACAGCTTTAAAGTGTCGACTTGCACACACTCCTCCGTGTGTTCTGAGTATGAATAAAAGCCCAGGGGTGATGATGATGATGATGATGATGATGATGATGATGAAGCCTATGACTTGATCCACACACTTTCCCTCTAACGTCACCAGCATGTTGCCGTTTCTGTCTTGATATTTATGTTCTTCTCAGGATGAATTGGAATCACTTTGTTGATCCCTTATTAACCATTATTAAGCACGCTAACGCGCTAACGCGCTAACCTAAGACGGTGAACATGGTAAACCTTATTAAACCTCAGCATGTTAGCATTGTCACTGTGAGCATGTTAGCTCGCCGAGTTTAGCATTTAGCTCAAAGCTTAAGTAGTTCTTTTTCTGCTTATTAATGTCCACAGTTATCCCACCAGATGGAGAACCAGGAGAGGACTCGTCGGTCTAACATGTGGAGTGGTGACCTACGAGCCTTGAGCCGACTAGCTCTCTTGGAAACGTTAAGTCGTCCCTGAAGAGCTGCAGCAGCAGCAGCTGGTCCTAAATATTAAACGATTGAATCGGTTGAGTTGCAGTAAGTCGTCTACTGTAAATACTCATCCTGTTTGTTTTAGTTCATGCATTACTTTGGGAATTCTCTCCGGGTTAAGAGAATATGTGGTTTTAAGCCTGATTGATTTTGACAAATTTAGGTATAAGTTGAGCTGATTTATGTATTAATTATTGAATTCCTACATGCAGGCGCACACACACACACACACACACACACTGATTCATACCTTTCGTGCTCATACACTCACTCAAACATAAACCTCCACCCAAAGGACCAAAACATAAACAAGCCCCTGGACTTTATTGTGATTTATCCTTTTGACAAATATTGGACAAGAGGCTGCATTATTTATTTACATGTGTCGTATATTTCCTTTTGAGTGCATTGTCAATAAAAAACTCAATTCATGCACTGATGTCCCCGAGTACCCCCTCACAGAGCTGCTAGCATCAAGCTGAGGTTTGTTTTCATGGCGCCTCTGGATTAAAGATGTAAAAACCTCAGACAGACGAACTACCCGGCTGTGTGATCACAAGACACTACTCATTATGAATAATATTGTAAAATGACAAAGAAACATGAGGAAAATCTTACTGTAATGTGATTAAAACTAAGCTGTGACAGTTAAACAGGAGACCTCCAGTCTGACAACAAGCAGCAGTTTAATGGAGTTCCAAGCAGCAACTTGGAAAGATGCAATAAAAAGTAAAAACCGATGGTCCGTCATGCTACAGGGGGGGGGGGGGGGGGGGCAGACCATCCTGCCACTGCTGCTATAATCTCCATATTGGTTTCGGAGCCTTAGTTCTCTTGGACCCTGTTAAAAGAAGAGAAACAAAAGACAACGAAGTGTACTTTTCTACAATGGTTTGTAAAATGAGCTGTAGCTGCGATATCGATATCAGGCAATAAGACGAGATGCACCTCCAATTAAAGCAGAGTGGTGGCCCCACAAAACGGCGCTTGAGCGGTTAATAAATGAGCCGCGCAGGAAAAGTTGGCAATCAGAAGGCGTACTTAAGAGGCTTTCATGACACAACAGCTGTGATCGAGAAATAAACGAGCATCACGGCAAGCAGAACATGCACGCTGGCATGAAATCTGAGCCATGTGACCGCCATGTGTGCAGCGTCGGCCTGAGACAGCTTCTCTCATGTTATTAGCTTCCCGACATGAACAATAGAGCTTCTACTGGGGCTCTAGTGCGATAACAGCAAAGACTTTATAAAAGCCAAAGCTACAAACGGTTTTGGAGATAATGGACAGAGGTAAAGTCGGCTTCCAGTTGGTGATTATCATGAGAATATCAGTCATCTGCTACTTAAGTAAGATATACAGGTTGTGTCTTCTCCTTACAAGATCCTATCCTGTTACTTTAGAAAACATGTTCAGCTCTAATACCCAGGATGGATGGAGAATGTGTCTTTATAATAAAGTACAAATAAAGTAAGGAACAGCGGACAGTCTAGACATTCACTAATATACAGTTACAGGCTCATATTAAACCTTTCGTTTTCAAGTGAAATCCTTGAGAAAGCAGTTCCAACAGCTGAACATCTTCTTGGCACTAAACAATAGTTTTGATGTCCTCCAGTCAGGACAGACTGCTCTTGTTAAGGTCTGCAATGACGTCCACTTAAACAAAAATCTCAGTGCTCCATTCGACACGGTCAAGTGCAACATGTCTGGTAAACTGGTTAGAATAATAAGGGACAGGGACTACTTTGTGTCTACAGATAACTACACATCCGACTGGACAAAAAGGACACGCAAAGTTCCCCAAGGCTCTATTCTGGGGCCTCATTTGTTTAACGTCCACATGCTTCCACTGGGTCAGATTATGGAAAGCAACAAAATAAGTTATCATAATTATGCAGACGACACACACATTTACATATCACCAGGGGACGACGGTGCAATACAAGCACCGAGTAAAGTGCATCGCACAACTCAACAAAACTGAGGGAGTTGTTTGTGGAGCCAAGGATTCAAAGTCAGCACATAAATACATAAATACATTTCTGATCTTCTGCATCTACAATCACAGTAGCTTGGAAAATTGCGATATGGGGCACTGAACTTAATGAATGTACTGTTCATCAGACCACAAATGTGACAAGAATTAGCAAGCTAGCGCACCTCTCGCCCGAGCGGTGAGGCACCATCAAACGGTAAAATGACGATCTCTATAAATGTGGCAAGAAATGACAATATGAACACCAACATGTGGGACCGGAGGTCAAGGGTCACTGTTTTTTTGATAATTGAAAATGTGTTTGAGAATTTGCGTCACTCAAGTACAAAAACAACACAGACAGGTTCTGCATTCTTACCTGATCGTATGGTCATGTCTTGTAGAGTAGATCTACAGAAATGATGAGGCAACAAACATTCTCTAGTTCCAGCTTCTCATATGTGAAGATTTATCTTTGAGCTTTAGACCGTTGATCAAATGAAGGCAGATTACTCGATCATGACAATCATCAGTTGCAGCCCGTGAGGGATCACGAGTCACTGCACAGATGTGGTGGGAATGACGTAAACATCATCGCCCAGAACAAACCAAAGAAAATCAAGGTGAACAAATAATGATTTAAGTATGCACGCATGCATTTTTTAAGATTACATTTGTAAATATTCAGTATACCCAGAACACTGTCTGTACATTATTAACGTACGCAAGTGGAGCACAAGGTCTGTCGTCACCCGAGTACAAACTCTCACAGATCAACAACTCTCGATACAAGTCGACACCTGGAGCAGGTCAGACTGCAGGAGCACCTTCACAAA